>JAFMSR010000008.1:23219300-23319037 GCA_022818135.1 Saxidomus purpurata
TAACAAAGTTTCAAGTCAATTCATGAGTGGTTACTGAGATATGCGCATGATGTACCTAGCAAGCAAAACTTTAACCAAATTTTCAAAGTCAAACAAGGGCCATAATTTGTATCAAATTTATACAAGAGTTATCTGACTTGACTGTGTGACACCCCTTTAAGACATTAACAAGTTCAGTCATTATAGTGGTTACTGAGATATGTGCATGATAGTACCAAGCAGGCGAAACTTTAACCAAATTTAGTACCTAGCAGGCAAAACTTTAACCAAATTTTCAAAGTCAAACAAGGGCCATAAATTGTACTAAATTTATACAAGAGTTATCTGACTTGATTGTATGACACCCCTAAAGACATGAACAAAGTTTCAAGTCAATATCATATGTGGTTACTGAGATATGTGCATGATAGTACTTAGCAGGCAAAACTTTAACCAAAGAAGCAACGCCGACGCACAAGTGACTGTAATAGCTCTCCATATTCTCCGAATAGTCTCTCCGAATAAGCGAGCTAAAAAGGCATATCATGGAAAGAAGACATGAACTAGTTCACCAGATGTGATATATATCAAAAGAGTATATAATGTTGCAACCAAAAATAAATCTAGCTGTTAGGAAATGATTACCTGAATAGTTTACTGCCAATGTAAATTGAAGTGAGTTTTGACGTCAAATTTTGGTATGTGACATCATATTAAGAGTGAACAATGACGCCCTAGGTATACTTTTTCAAAATGTTGTAGTTTTGTATGTAATGGATGAAGGTAACTGAAATTTTCCAATATTGATATTCAAATACTGTTTGTTCAATTATGTAAGAATGCTAGTTTCCAAGTATTTAGTCCGAAGGCCCATTTTCCCGTGTCGCTGGTCATATGATAACCAGAATGTTAATGTACCAGTATCCAATATCCATTCATTTGTGTAGATGCAGATACATCTATTATTCAACATGCTAATGTATCAAATGCCCAATAAGCAAATGTATCAGAATTAAGTATAAAACTGTGTTGCATTTCAAACACCAAAGGTATATAACAAACAAATGTATGAAAATGTATCAAAATCAGTTAAGAGGGTGTAAAAGAAATCTGGCATGCAAATGAATCAGAGTCAAGCATTAAACTGTAACAGAAATCTGGCATGCAAATGTATCAGAATCAAGCATGAAACTGTAACAGAAATCTGGCATACAAATGTATCAGAATCAAGCATGAAACTGTAACAGAAATCTGGCATGCAAATGTATCAGAATAAGTTAAGAAACTGTAACAGAAATCTGGCATACAAATGTATCAGAATAAGTTAAGAAACTGTAACAGAAATCTGGCATGCAAATGTATCAGAATAAGTTAAGAAACTGTAACAGAAATCTGGCATGCAAATGTATCAGAATCAAGCATGAACCTTTAATGGATACCAAGCATGAAATGTACCTAATATCTAACACACAAAATGTATGCAAATGTACATGATACATGATATCTAGCAGTTCTACCTGACTAGGAGAGAGAATTGTTTCTGTTGTGCTAGTAGGAGAAGAAATGGTTGGCATGGATGGATAAATGCTGAATATATTTGTTGTTACCGGAAACATTGTCGGATAGCCTCGGTTTGGTGTATGAACAGGGCTGAAATAAAAAAGTTCAAAACAGTAAGTACACTGAACATTGGCTACTTTCAAATGTGAGCTGAAAAATAAATTGGAAATCAAAAATAATAGAATGGGCAAGTTTGATTTATCGACACAGTCTTTGATTTTTTCTTAAATATTTATTGCAAATACATTTGTACTGCTGAAAAAACATCCAATTATAAATATGGTGCACATGTCCTTGCAACAAGTACTGAATACTATTGCATCAACAAAATTAATACATGTACAACATTACAGTATGTGATTTAACTCAAAACTATTTTTATATATATATTTCTCTACTGTAACAACAATTTTGTTCAAAATTATTTTCCGGTTACTCTATTACAGTGTGATCTCCAACATTTAGACTGAATACACCCTTATCTTTAAAATTCCTAAAGTGGAAAGTCTGTAATTTAAATTTGTCAGTACAATTAGTTGTTCAAAATGTTGATCAGTGAACAGTGCAGACTGTGATCAGACTGCATTGATGTACAGTCTGATCATGATCTGCACTCTGTCACAAAGGAAGAATCACTTATTGCCAACAGATTAAGGATTACTGATGACATCATTTTCCAACTTTCGTGCCTGTCTCTTTGCTTACTCTGCTAGAGGACCTACCTACCTGCTTTAGTAACAAGTGCAGATTCATTTCAGCTAGCACATCTAAGCATATGGACATATTTTACATATACAATGTAGTCACTATTTAATAGGTGATTTTAATATTTATTGAGCACACCTAAATACACCAAATGGTACCTTCCAGATTCAAAGATGGACAAGTTTATTACAGGAAAGTAGGGTAAAATGTGAAAGCAGATGTCAGTGTAATTTTGTACTTACTATGGCACATGTGACACAAGTGCTGGTGGATTTGACATGAACTCATCAACAACTGTTTGCACCGCAGTATTGAGACTAGAATGTACTGAGAACTGGAAAATAGAAAATACACGTGACTTCTTAATACAGGCTGATTTCATATAAAATAATTCAATTGAGATACATGTACTGTCAGTACTGGATGTTTAAGACATGTAGTTGTTTAATTGAGGTGACCACTAACACAGGTTTAACTGTAGTACCATTTTACAATTGAACCTGTCTTAGTGGTCGGAAATGATCTGCCTTAAGCACTAATTACCATTAGTGTAATTTCCCAGACACCTATTTTTAGACTAAATACACCTACACAATGTACATTAATGTGCCACCTGTTTTCAATGGCTAGTGATTTAGAATAGATGCCAAACAGAGGCTGAACAATTCAACTATATTTCAAAATGAAGTTCAATTTTTCTAATTAAGTTTTTAAATAAACTTGCCTGTTCTAATAAATTTTGCAACACTGTTTTTACTTTTTTTATTACTATACAACCTTTTTAATTCCTTTCAAAAGAAATCTATCAATACTTAAATAAATTAAAAATCCATGTTCAGCAATGTCTAAAATCCTCCATAAAGCAAATAAAACAAGGACTGTAAAAAGTAAATCTTAAAATACAAAACACGTTCTATTACATGAAATGTAGTGTACAAGTCATTATCACTAACTTAAAAGTATGCATTGTGATTAACATTCATCCACTGTGCAGAATGTGTGGTGATAAAAATATGTTTTATAAATTATATACGTACATTGTTAATGTTTGGGCAGCCAACAACCTTGGCACTGCTGTCTACCCATGGATGTCGAACTGGTGGTTGCACTGTTATACATGGTTTATCCTGTGGAAATTGTGGAGGTAAATTTCTGAAATATGGACAAGAAAATTTTGTCACTGTTTTGGTTTAAACCTATATCTATTTTATATCCTTTTTAGCTTGAAAATTTATATCAACTTCTCACAATGATTTGCAGCTTGCTGAAGATCTTAGTATAGTTCAACAACTGTGAATGCAATTCACTCTTTGCAATTTCTATTTCTTTCCAAATAGATTAAAGGCCAGACATACAATGCAGCTCTGTCAACATAATGGTGAACATTGTTGAACTATACTAATGCTGAAATCAAATTGTCATACATGTACATTCTTAAAGCAAGTTATTGTAATTAAAAGTAGTCAGCTTACAAACATACTTTTTTCTTAACATTTGAGACTTGTTTTACATCTTGTTTCATCTTGTTTCAGTTATGAACAGATGGTCCGATATCAACTTACCATATACACTTTCTGTGTTTCTAAAAAGGAGCCAACACATGCTTTGATGTACAAATTATAAATCTCTACATATTTGTGATACAATTATCTTTATCACATTTTTTTGCAAGAGCTGGACATACATATTGTTAGTAAAGTCCAGTACTGGAGCCATATTCTCCATGAGAAACTGTCAGCTTCTCACAAGGCACTTTCACAATGATGGAAGTGAGACTCAAACCCATGACTCGTTGGTTTCAGCATGCCAATACCTATATAATATTATGCTAGGTGCTTACATGATTAAGGTGATGCTATTGCCAGCAACTTGGACTGTCAGTCTGTACTCAACATCTCGAAGAGTTTCAATAACACTGAAAAAAAAAGCCAAAATTACTTAAAATCAAATGTGTAAGAAAGCTAAAAGACTATTATATAAATAAATCTATCTGTATAAACTTTCATGTTCTACATTCTACAGTACTATCCATGTTAACTTTGTGGGAGACCTGCAAGCAGAGGTAACATGCTATGGATTTCAAGCACGAGGCAGTTGATGCTTGGCTTTAATTTGTGAGGAAGGTATGGAGTGTACAACTTTGCCTTGGACCTCACCCAACCGAAGTCATATAATAAATTTGAAGAAAAAAGATAAATATTTTATTGATATTGAATACTAAGCTTGCAGGGAATCCTTACAAGCCACCGCATGAGGACTTTTATAATAATACTAGTAATAATCATCATTAGCATCCTTATCATCATCATCTTTATATAAATTCAGCAAGATACAAAGAATAACAAACATAAGCTATGTGAGTTTTTGAACTGACTGCACAGGAGTTGGCGTATGATGTCCTTACTGTTGGAGGGACCTAAGAACCTGGCTAAAACCCATCGGTCCGATCTGGTGACCACCATTTTACTCAGGGACTAGATTTGATATGCAATGGAAGATTGTTCTAAAGAAGGAAGTGATACTGTGTTAGGGATTGGGGGTTAAGGAAGTTCAAGTTTCACTTTGTTGTCAGAACAAGATGATTGTGGTCTACATTGATATATATATAACAAATCATAACTCTTTTGCTAAATGGTTGAGTGGTTATATGCCAGACAACCAAGCTCAGTCCCCTTAATAACGTAAGTTTCATAACAGAACAAAGTTTACATAGTGTTGAGGTTGGATATGGTTGCTTATTAGGCCTTTGTTGTTGTTCTCCCTGTCTAAAACTGATAAGAATTTGGATTTCAATATGAATTTACTCTTGCAGTTTCCTATTACAAAAAAGCTCTTTCTTTTCCAGAATCATTAGATATTGGAAAGTATCAGTTTGTAAAACTTGTATATGTAGACTAGCTGTAATGGTCTGAAGTCTGCAGAGTCAGTCAGCACGATAACTTGAAGTGATAAATGTGTTTATAATGTCAATCTTAACCCATCCCTGTTGGTGTCAATACACATTAATTTGTAAATACATTTTGTACAGTGGTGCAGTGGTCAACACTCAGACTACACTAACAAAGTTCTATGCTCCTGCGTTTATGAATAAATTATGCAAATGAACCGCCATATTAGAATTACGGTAAGCGCGCTATTGCGCGTTGGAAATCGACACATGTTCGTTTGCAAAGCTCGCCACGTTTAACAGTTTTCTTCCATGTAAGAAAACTTGATGGTTTTTGATTGAATATTGAATGATAAATAAAATAAAAGAAATATGATAAAAATTGACCGATGATTGATAGTTTACAAGCATTATAAAGTTTGAGATTCTGTCGCCGGGTAGCGGCTGAAGATAGCCTTTTAAACCAACTTTGAAATTTTTTTGAACATGCAGACAATTTTTGTCTAACAGATATTTGAATATACTTTCTGAAACTACCAAGTTTATGATGTGTCCACTTCTTATTTAAAGTGTCTGGGAAGTTAAATTCGTTTGTTTACATAAATTTGTACTGCCATTCTGAAACAAACGTCTGTATTGGTGATTAACGAAGTTATACGCTCTTAATTTCAAAGCCTTGATAGCACAGTGCCATGTATCCCCACTTGGCACGCGGGAGATCAGAGATCAAAACTCTGCCGGAGTGGGAAAAATTTATTTATATTTACTATCAACAAATTAATTTATACCTTGTCATTCTCTCTCACATCTATTATGTATTGTGAGAAAGGGTTTAAAAACCTACGACTGATTCAAAAACGTAACGAATAAATTTGAATATATGGGTTGGGTTAAACGCCTGGGCATGCTCTGTGTGTGCGTGATGTTTACATCCGGTCCTAGCATACGGATAGAGTGCTAACTCTGTTAGTGGACAACAAAATAAACCAATCCGGAGGTCCCTCACTACTCGTTTCAAATCCTAGCTGCAGCACTAGAAATTTCAGAAACGCCTTTCACAGTCACCCACCCATCTGTAGATGAACTGCTCCGAAACTCAGTGCTAGTTTTGGGTGTGGCAGTGCTTTACACCTGTAGGGCACACTATAAAACCAAGGGATCTATTCATAAATAGCTAGGGAGTGGTCCCTTATATCTTCATCTGTCTCTTCAACTTGTCTGTGCCTGTGATACATCTGTATATACACATAGTATATATGCATGATCATAAAACTAAAAATCAGTTAACTGGTTGCCATAATCTTTCAAAGAATAAAATGAAAGAACTCGTGCTATATACTTCAGATTTCCTCTCCTTAAGGACTCAATTTGTTTTGTTCTTTGAACTTGAAGTTCTGTTGAGCCAGGCAACTTTCCTTTCTTTCCTCCCTGGCCAAACCAAGGCATAGTTAGGGCTGTATCTAACAAAAACACACAATTAAAATGATTATGAGTAATTTCACTTCCTGGTTTTCTAACCGGAAACCATAAAACGTCATCAACTTCTGTGCAATTTGCCCACTTCCGTCGATGTACGCAAGTTGCCGAAATTTTGCAGCAGTATCGCACAAAGAAATGTAGTTTTTGAGTTATTTACGGCACTGTACATTCATCATTAATCACAAGGTGCATATAAAATATTTAGCATACTACATAGGCAAAGTTCACTAACGTGTATTTCATTTAAACGCCAACGAAGCAAGTAAATTAAGGTATTTAATTTGACCTAGTTTTTTTATCACATATTTTCGCGATGTCAATTTTTCAGGTTTAGGTAAGACATTTTTCTTTTTTTCCGCAAAGAGCAATATCGGTCTTCTCAGGTTGAAGTAAGTTTATTCTTGAGGCAATTAGCGAAGCACTTCTGTTTTGGCATATTGTCTATTGTTCAGTACATAAGCTGCAAACCACAGATGCTTGAAGTTGACATGCCCTTTTTCAGTTTTTGTATTAAGATGTGCCTATAATTTTCTCAGTTTCGCACATCTGAGTACTGATAAATTATTTATATTCAGGAAATGCGAATTCTTGGCTTTTGTCGCTAGTCTCTATGCATCTTTGATGTAAAGATGTACAAGATCAAAGTAGAAAACTGCCTACCATTTATAATTTAGTACTTTGTCAGGCTGATGCAATTGCCCGATTGGGCTTCCAAAAATAAACTTTTTTAAAACTGAATAATTTCATACAATTTACATTCTATTACAAAGTTCAGATGTAGAGAATAAATTTAAAAGTGAATAAAAGTCATCTTGAGATTTTTTAACATAATTAAAATAAGTTTGAAATCACTGAAAAACACATTTTTTAAGATTTTCAGTGCAAATCTTCATGAATGTTTCTGAAACAGCTAGGGTATGTTATTTGCATTAGTATGGTATGAAAAAACTCCACATCACAAAAATCCATCCAGCCATTTCTTGTGCCAGGTTTTTGGCCCTTCTACTTTCAGTATCCATATATTTTATATGTGAAATCTAAAAAAGGACCGGCGCAACAAACTATACCTTTGTGTATCTTAATTTGGGTTTCTTCATAATTATGTGTGCATTTTCTATGAATCTGAAATGTTATAGAACTTTCTGTTGAAAAGTTTAAAAGAAAATGCCAGAAATGTCTTTTCTTCACAATTCGGAGACAAATTTTTGCAGGAAAACATGAATAATTCTGTACTTTTAAACTTTTTTTTAGATGTTTTTATCATACTTAGCATGTTCAAACCTTTTCCAAGTGAAGAAAATCATTTTTAAAAAAGCTGATTTTCGAAAGCCCGATTGGGCAATTTCATCAGCCTGTTTGTTACACACATGATTACTTATAATCATAGAATCGAACTTATATATTATCCTATGATATTAGAAGCTTTTATTGCGATTGTAATAATCTTAACATGTAAAATGAGAAATGAGTCTATCCGTTACATAGTCGAAGGTTTTTGACGCTAGTATTCCTGTGGTTCTTACACTTGCATCAAAGGCAATCGGACAGAGTAACCCTACAGACTTGTGCATGACGCAATATGCACAGTGTTCGTTTTCCAAGTTGAACATACTTTTTGGACAAATCATTACTACATTATATGCAGCGTTTCTGCCAGCTATGAATTTTCTGGGGTCAATTGTGCCCTTTATCAGAATTTGGAGGTAATTTAGAATTCCGGGGTTCATACTCGTCACAATATAAAAATCTAAAACACAAATCACTAAATGGACGGTAACCAAAGGAAAGAGTTATTGTTAACCAGACAACAGACTTTTCTCTTTGGATGCATTCCATTTTGTCTCTCTAAGTCCTAAGTCCAAAGTCAAATTTGTCAAAAGCAGGACCTAGAGAAATTTGTCTGTCAGTCTATTTCCAAACACTAAACTTTGTTATATTTTGGCATATTGAACCCCCTTTCAACTGCCAACCAGTAAAGAAAGTCACAGACACAGGACAGCAAACACAGCACAAACAAATACCTATAGATGATAATAAAGAAATAGTTGAATCTAAAATTATGCCTTGGATCATAGAGTTTTGCTCACACTTCATTTAAAAGTAAGCTTAAACATGATGTTAAAATTTAAAGCTATGAAGACAAAGTTTTGCATAATTGTTATTGGTACCATTCATATGTTTCAGGTTATCATCAAAATAAAGAAGGTGAATATCAAGGAAATTATTGATTGATAAGTCGTCGGGACATGTTAGAGATATGCCTTCAGTAGCACAGGCAGAGTTTGGGATTAAGGATGTATGGGTAACCAATCTGGAGGAAGAGTTCAGGAAAATCAGACAAGTCATTCAAAGATATAAATATGTTGCAATGGTAAGAACTAAATGTGGTTATTAAAGTCTAGTTAAGCCTTGATATGTTAGTGGTTTGGGCAAATTGCCGTAGGAATTAAACTGTATGTGTTGGTTTGAAACCCAGCTAGAGCCTTAACTGTGTCCTGTGTCTAAAGAAACTGATGCCTCAGTCAACCCAACAATGAAGAAAAACTTGTTGCCCCTCTGGCTGAGGCTTGGTAACATCTGGAATGAGTGTTCGAGAGCGATTCAGTAAGCTAAGCAAGCTTTTTTAAAAATCAAACCAAAAGTTAAGTTTCTCATACGAGTATTCATGGCGAAGCTTTAATATTTTCCAAATGTTATACCACCGATCGAATATGCCAGATAGCTTCTGTCGAAAGTTTATCAAAATGAATTTTCGAATATTGACTACGCAATGGCAGAATTCTTTTTTTCAATGTATTGTCTCTGTATGTGCACTGTATGCTATAAACTTTGTAATAATGTTTGATGCAAAAAAAATATTGGTATTATTTTATTTTGCTATATATTTTACCACCTTTAAATAATTATTGTATCATAATTCAGATTTTCTTGTACTACATGCGTCCGTTATAAAACTTCAGATGAAACTATTTGAAGCTCTTATTAGTACCATATCAAGTGTACTGAACATAAAAAATGATAAAAAAAATTACTTGTTGATTGCTAGCCAGCACGCTTAACGATTTTAAAACTTCATATTGCTTTACCCCTAAGGCAAACGCATTTACTATTAATTAATCGGTTTATCGCTTGGTTATTCCAATCAACACTTGTTTATTGCTAATTGGGGCTCATCATATCAGACTGCCACGTTGATTATCTGCCATCACCTTTGATTAACTTGACTCTTTAAAAAAGCTGTCTCGTAATTCAGTTTTCAAAACGACGGACGGACCTTTATAAAATTTGCTTCAAATCAAATCAGTTTTCAAAACCGCTTTAAGCCTCGAACGAGGATGGTGGACCCAAAAAACCTGTTTGAGGTGCATGTATAGTAGGTCTAAATGTAAGTCAAGCTAATGATTAAAACACGCGGTTAATTTGTTGTTACGACTTATTTTAATTTTAAAAATATTCCCAGTCTGTTTGTGTCATGAATATAAAGAAGCAAGTTTATTTAAAAAAGCAATTTATTTTAAATTCTAGGCGAGGTAAATAAAAGTTATGCAGCACGCCAACACTCAGCTTGCATGGCGTAATTACTATGGCATATACATATGACATTGTTGTGTCGGAACATTTGATTGTCGGCATCTTTCGAGTTCCCGCACAAAATATTCCCGCCAAATACGGAAAGCCATGTGCTTCCTCAACCCCAGCGCAGATCTAATAGCAGCATGTTAAAAATTGATAAATATTAAATGATTTACTGTTCAATTCTTTTCACTTACGAGGAAAAAAGCCTTGCAAACCAGTTTTGTGATTGAAGATCAGTACAGTCAATACATGTATTTAAAACTCTCGAACGATTACACCCGACTTTCAACAGAATCCCGAACATTATGCTGGTTTGTACTCACTTTTAATTTCATATGAATGGTAGAAGCAACCCTTAATTTCATTTCAAAAATATAAACTTTAGTATGATCTACATATTTTAATGATCAAGCGGAAAATGTTATATAGAATTCGTCACTAAGTTAGAAAGTGAAAGTACAACGTGCGATTTATTACGACATGAACAGGAAAAAGCCGAAGTAAACACTATTATATTTTATCTTTCATGACATATTATCGAAAAATATAATAGATACAGCATACAGGTGTTTCTTAATTAAAACTTATGTACAATCCTGATTTTTGCGGGTATTCCGGTATTTCGGTAGTATTCCGGTATTTCGGTTAATCGTGTGACCCAAATGAATTTGTAATATTCTACTTGCAAAGTCTTGAAATATTATAATTATTTAACAAAATACAATGCCATCGTCCAGTATTTTACTGTAAAATAATTAGCAGATTTTTGCAGTCAATGGATAAGGCTTTATGACCAGTGAAATCAGGTCTTGGATGTTTATATTGTTGGAATTTGTTTCACTTTTTCAGGCATTCTGCCTTCCTTTTTACATGATGGTTACAATGTAACTACTAATGATCTTGCATACTATTGATTCAAGACTCAGTAAACAGATTTACAACTTGTGTTTACACAATTGTAGTTAAAAGTAAATTTAGGTTATAAAATATTGCGACAGATTTTCAAAAGCCAGGGTAGGCCTTATTTTGTTTATTTTAAACTTGGTATTTTGTATAAACTAGATGACTGCTTTCTGTATGACCAGTTCTTGCACAGAAAGAGGAAAGTGTGATGGTTGCAGTGAAATTAAGTTGATGAGATTCACCTCCATGCACGTGACTTAGCTGTAACAATCAAGTAACTCACAAACTTTTCATTCACAGGATACAGAGTTCCCAGGTGTAGTTGCTCGACCAATCGGAGAGTTCAGAAGTACAGCAGACTATCAGTACCAGCTCCTCAGGTGTAATGTTGACCTTCTCAAGATTATACAGATCGGCTTTACATTCATGGATGAGAATGGACACACACCCTCACCAATATCAACCTGGCAGTTCAACTTTAAATTTAATCTATCGTAAGGACAGACTTTGTCATGACCATTCCATTTTCTGGCTGATAAAGAGGAAATTGATGAATTGGATAACATTATAAAATATATGAATGATAACTGCTGTAAAATCACCTCTCAAGTGTCTTGTGTCTGATGGGCATGTGTTAAAAGTCATGTTGTTTCTAGGCAAGCAGTTGTCAGAGTCCGAGATTCAGACTGACTTCCTAGATAAGGTTTTGTAAATGCAGACCTTATTCTTATCAGATGTTTTGCAATACATGTATTTGATAAGGTTTAACCATTCATCAATTTTGCAGAATTCACAAACTTAAAAGTTGGTTGTTGTAACATGTTGTAAAGCGAGGGCAGATTGTTTTCAAAATATGTATAAAGCTCAATATTTGCACATTAGACTAGCTTGTTCGACCTAGTTGTAACTATACAGATGTTAACTTACAGGGTTGAAGTCATTCTTCCTTTGAGGCTGGAGTAGATCATGATCTGCACTGTTTATTGTTCTCTCAGAACATTTTCTATGGTCACCCCTTTGAACAGCTGGGCTTGTTTGAGAGTCGGGGCTTCATTTTTATAATGTTTATACTAATTTATTTAATCACATTTGCAAAACAAGTTTGCACAACTTATATTAATCTCTGTAAAGACTCACTCCAGATAGAATAAACCTCAAAGAGAGGCAATGCTGAATTATCTGTGTCTTGTCTAAGGACATTTCAGATGGGGATTATATGCAGTTTCCTCCAATCCCAAGGCTAGCACGCTCCCACTACACCAGGGTGAATTTTGGTGTAAAAATTGGGAGGTTAACACTAAGGTTTACACTTTCAATGCAGATTTGAAAATTTAATAGCAAATACAATGTACTTGATGTCAATTTAAAATATTTCTACATACATTTCAGAGAAGACATGTATGCCCAAGAGTCAATAGATCTCCTGACAAACTCTGGTATCCAGTTCAAGAAGCACGAAGATGAAGGCATTGATATATTCACATTTGCTGAAGGTCTTATGACGTCTGGAATTGTGTTGTCTGATCAGGTGTACTGGCTTTCATTCCATAGGTAAGTCAAGATGTATACTGCAGTGTGACTGCATTTTCCATTAAGATGAACATACATGTACATTAAAATTTCAAGATTTATGACCATGTTGACTCCAGCTTGAACTAACATAGTCTTATATAGGAAAAACTTACAGTCTTCTTCTCTGAAACCAGAGCTTAGATATTTGACTTGTAGTATTGTGTAGTGGACCTCTACAAAGAGTGACCAAATCATGACCCCTGATTCAAAATTGATCCAATCCTAGGGGTCACTTGATGTTACATAGGTTTCTATTGGGAAAACTTTAAAATCTTCTTGTCTGAAACCACAAGGGCCAGAGCTTTTAGATGTTTGGAGTGTAGCATTGTGGAGGGACAACTACTGAGATTGTTCAAATCATCCCAGAGCTTACATGTAGATAGTTGGCTTGTAGCGTTGCCTAGTGGTCCTGTACCAAAATTGTTAAAATCTTGGGTCCATGTTGGCCCCACTCCAGATCACTTTTTTTCAGCTGTTATTTTGACCTACTGACATACTTTCTGTATTTGAGGCTACATCAATGAAATTTGGACCATGTATACAGTTTTCATTGTAGATTTCAACTTCGACATTAGCTGACCTTGACCTACTTTAATTTTTTTGAAGTTACAGTAATGAAATTTGAACAATATGGATAATTTTTGTGCAGATTTCAACTTTGACCTTAGCTGAACTTGAGAGCAGTATCACTCAGCGATATATCACTTTCTTGGGTCCTTCTCTTACTGACTCACAATAAGCCTACTGTGTTGTATTACAAACAAATATCTTCAGTTTTAATATGAAGAATTGTTCAATGAAACTGGACTGAAATGCTTCGAATAATGCACAATTCTGAAATTCTCCTGTTTTCAGTGGGTACGACTTTGGCTACCTGTTAAAGGTGCTCACTGATTGTGCTTTACCAGAAGAAGAGGAGGAATTCTTCGCTATGATCAAACTGTATTTCCACAATATATACGATGTGAAGTACCTTATGAAGAGCTGTAAGAATTTAAAAGGAGGTCTACAAGAAGTTGCAGAACAGCTAGAGGTATGTAAAACATGGAGAAGAAACACTGGATAGGTAAATTGTACATAGTGGAAATATTTCATGAGGACTGTTTAACCGAAAGAAAATTACAAGGCTTTGTGATGATGTGCTGTTAATCTATCCTGAAGCCATGATGGTTTGTCATGATCAATAAATGATAGCTGATTATTTATTTGTTGCATAACAGTGTCTATCTGTCTGTCTGCCCCCTCCAGGCTCACATTGGAGGAGATATTTTACCGGTAACATATTCTGTAATTTCTTGTATTTTCAGATAGAGAGAATTGGTCCTCAACATCAAGCTGGGAGTGACAGTCTTCTAACTGGAGCAGCTTTCTTTAAAATGAGAGAAGTATGTAACGAAGTTGTAACCTCTCACAGAATGTGGGTCATGGGTTAGAGCCCCGCTATTGTCTCTTAATGTGAGAAAGGTGACAGTGTCATATAGGCAGGGCATTTTTACAATGTTCGGTTGAGGCACCCTAAATTCGGGAAATTTTAGCATGGATGCAGTCTCACATTTTGGAAAGTTTCACGATTTTATGGTAATTTTTATATGTCAGAGGAAGACATATTTACTGGCTATTTTGGTACAAAACATTGCTTGTTGTACAGTTTTGGTCACCCCCTCCCCAAAAAGCCACGGATTGTCACCCTGCTAATAGTATCAAAAGCAAGGTAATTAATTTACAGTGAAGTCGGTACTTGTTAATTATATTCAGGTATCATGTCTGTCAATGGAACTGTTCTGAACAGAGTTTGTTATACAAATAAATTTGTAATTTTGCAATTGTCATGTGAAAGAGAAGATTCTATAGTAAAAGATTGTCTTATATACATTCCTTATCCAGAGGCCTCGAAAAACTTGACATCCTATTTTTTTCTAGTATGTAAGTTCTGGTTTGCATCAATTGCAGATTCAAGTTCTTGCAAGTTATATTAACTACTAATGATGACTGCTCCCATGTGTTCCGACCAGTACTCTGGCAGAAAGAAGGACTTGTGGAGGTCCTGGTCTATTGCCAATATTAGGATTTGAACCTGTGAGTTCCGAGTCTGTAGCTCTACTCCTATATCAAGGCACTTCCCTTGTGTAGGCTATGTGGTGTTGGGGCGCAAGGAATTAACTAATTACTTTGTAGTTACTCTATTATTTTGCTTCTTTCAGATGTTTTTTGAGGATAACATTGATGACAATAAATACAGTGGACATTTGTACGGCCTCGGAACATCATATGTACAAAATGGTGGTGGATTTGAATCTGTTAACCATTTTATGGGCAATTCCCATTCTTCTACACCGCCGGCTCAGTCAACCGGAAATAATTCAAATGTAGCTAACTCCACGAATGACACCTTATCATCGGTGCAAGTTACATCGTCATGAGGTTACGGTCGAGTTTTAATCTTCATGTGATCACCGTCATTTATCATCTGTGTTGAAGCGTCATCAAGGGCTATGAATCGTGATTCCAAAATATCACAACGTCAAAGATCTCAATTGTATCGTGTGTTTTTAAGCAACTGATAAAGAAGGCTCGTGCAGTGTAAAGGATACATAAAGACATTTTATGTGGCTTTGAGAAAAGTTCAGAATTCTGATCTACATGTACTTAATTTGTATGGAAAACTTTCATTAACACACTCGTGTGTATATTAAATAGAGACCTTCAACAGAATCGACTGTGATATTTATCTTTATTTTGTAATTGTTGAAGTTGTTTGATAGGATGAACAATGCGGGACGGATGGCCGAGTTAATTTTCCTTGACGTATGGCCACAGCAAGGAGAATTTGTTCCCTCGGTCGAGAAATGTTTGACTGTTTCTTTTAGAAAACATGAAAAAAGCAGACTTGTGGTGAAATATGTATGTAAACATCAGGTGAATTTGAATAAAAGCTCAGGAATCATTTTTGAAGCCATTATACACAATTAATTCTTTTTAAGAAAGGTTCATAAACACTGCAAACCTGCAAATGTTCATAACTGAAATAAAAAATTTCTAACTTAATAAGTAAAAATAATTTGGAATCGTCATAATTTGTAATTCAGCATCATCTCATTGGTAATATAGCAAGTTTTTCCGCTACTTTTTCAGCTCCAGGATATTTATCTGTAGAGAGAAAAAAAAGAAAAGAAAACAGCTTAATTTGGATAAAAACATATCTAGGTTTGCAGTTAACCAACCTTGAAACATAGACTTTTGTTAAAGATTCATAGAAAGATATGGAAATATCCTCTTGTAAAAGTTCTTGGTTTTCTAAAGTTGATAAGGATTTAATTTTGAGTCTTGAGAAAGTTTTGAGATATACATGAGCCTATGTATATTTTAAAATGTTTGCCGAGGTTTTTCACTTTTGCAGTTACTTTTATCCATAAAAAAAATATTTGGTTTCAGAAATTTGAAAGATTTTTGTGATATGCAACCTTGTGATAGACAATTGCAGATTTAGAAATGTAGCACTGGAAAAATAAATGTGATCAACTTTCCGATTCAAGTGGTTATGGTATCTGAATCTATCGCTGATAGAGAGTCGTGGGTTCAAGGCCAGCTACTGAACTGTTTGAGAAAGTTTAGTACTGGTCCATCCCAGAAGCAATGGTTTGGTAACTGCCCACTTGTACATTGTATCTAAGTTTCGTTAGAACAGGCATGAAAGGAAAAGAACAACCTTTTTTTCAAATGTGGGAATGTTTATACAGTGCTAAGTTTCTATGTCTGTATTTTGTGTTTTAATCAAGATTTGTCAGGAATGGACTTTGTTCATTTTAACGAGCACTTCATCAATTTCAAGGTATGAGTATGTCTTCAAAATATTTTGTACGAATGTGTTTCAAAAAAAGGCTTCATCAGTTTTAATATATAGATTTTCATTCCATATTTTTGTTGAAAGTTGTGTTTTTCATTTCTGTCTTATTTTCATTCACCTAGCCAGATGAAGTACAGTTTATTTTTTTCATATTCAACAAGTGTTTGTATGTTTTAGAATTGTTCAGAAAATATCTGGGTCATGAGATTCAAAATTACATTTTGAAGACGTGTTCGCATAATTTCGTGAAAATCTGTTGACATACTAATACATGTTGTTTTCTTTTAAATCTTTGCTGCCAAATTTGATAGAAGTCTGTTTTTTTATGCTTTTAACATTTTTTTTTTCAAGAGAGTCTACATTTATTTTTATCAAGTTGTGAATTGTTGATTTACAAATGTTTAATTATTATTCTGCCCCTGAAATGGCAGCTTTTACCCTGATCTTGAATTGAGACATTGACTTGCTTAATTGCCTTGCATGGTCTGCTTCATTTGGACTTCCTTGGCCCCTTTTTCCCCAGATTCATTTCAACCTAATGTAGCCGGGAACCAGGCCTCATCAGGTCAAAGAAAACGGATTGTATAATGCTTATTTCTATACAGGAGTGTTCTCTGAAAATGACCAGTATGGATATGATACAGTGTAGACCATTAGACTGTATAGACCATGGGATGGTTGTGGTCTATATACTTTTTAGCAGAAATGTAAGATACTGACAATCAACAATATGAACAGTTGAAAACTTCTTATACATCATTAGGACATTACGAGTTCAATGTTGATTAATACTACTTAAAAAAGCAGAGATTATATGAGATTTTTACATGGAAGATCTGATTTCATGTTTAATTGTACGAGCTCAATTTATAGTCTACATTTAATTCCTAGCATCATGCGTATATCCAATGAGTGCAGTAAGTGTTACTTGTAACTGTAGCAAAATAAATTCTAAGGTAAAGTTGAAGGTTATTGTTTTGTCACTTTTTTTGACTCAGTTTATAGAGGTTATTACCTTGGTGACCATTGTAGACCAATAATCAGGCAGCAAGTCTGTTGTAGCTATCCAGCTGGGAAATTTTCATATATCACTCCTTTAAATAGATAGTAGTTATAAATGTCAGTTTTGAAATCACAGGGTTAGCACGTTTTTCTCTGTTTACTGTCAGTTGATAATTGTGGTGTAAATATCAAGTTTTGGGTTTGTATTACAATGTATGTTTCATCTTAAATAGATGGGACGTCATTTAATTTGTAGATTGTGAAAAGGTAGAGGCAAGGAGCTGTGAAGTTGGTATCAGTGATTGAATTGAATTGTTTTGTTAGATTGCAGCGCCATTACTGGACTGTTTGTTCGAAACTTAAACCGACTGTTTTAATAACTATAATTTAAATTTTGGGCTTTTATTTTAATATTTTGAAAGACTTTGTTAAAACATTTTATGTATAAAGAAAAAAAATCCCACTGAAATGCCATTTGAAATAATCTTGAAAACATCGCACTACTTTTCACCACTACGGATAGTAGTATTTTTTAAATAAAATTGAAAATTGCAGGGGTAACCAATGGTTAATTGAATGGCTGGTTGAATTTTTGGACAACTGGGTCCTGGTGATTTAATTAGAAATTATTTTATATCACAAAAAAAGAATTTTTAATGAAGTGTTTTGTATTACTACTATAACTAGATTCCGTTGCTATGAATAGAAGATAAGACAAGAAAGAAACATCTACGATTCGGGAGGAATTTACAAATATGTCAGGTAACTAGACATTGCGAATGTTTAACATATTGCAGATTGTATTTTTACATTGGCTGCAATTTTATTCGCAGCAAATGTAGTGCTTGTAACACCTTTTCTTGTGCCTTTTACCATATTTTCAGAACGAAAGTGGCAGCTGAAGTAATTGACATGAAATTGGTATGTTCTCAGGACCACATTTTTCTCGTTCTAGGCTTAAACAATATGATGGCGAATAAAAAGACTTACTAGTTAACATTTTACTAGACTTCATAATAAACTTTAGAGTCAATAACGGTCAATGTTGTCACAGATAAACACAGATTTAGTGAAAGAAATTGTTGCTCAAACAAAGTCAGAGATACTAACATAAAATTGTGTTAAAATTTTTTCAAACTAAGTTGGAGATACATGTGGCAAAAAATTGAGAAAAAAAGAACTACCGGTAGGTAAAATTCATTTTTGTCCAGTTATATTTAATTTCATCATTTATCAGATTGAAAATAGAATTGTTCATTTTTAAGAGCTAGAAAGTGTGGTTTTAATAAAGTATTTCTGTGTTTCTTTGAAGGTTATAAGATATATTCTAGTAAGATTTAGTGTCTGCTATAAATATATAGAAACCAAAACAGAACAATATAGAATTGTGTAGTACAGAAAAAAGACGGCATTTGTGATGGTCGCTTTGAACGGTTATATCATTTTTAATGCATTTCAGATGTAAGGAAAGTGTAAGGTGTGTAAATATTGGATATTTCAGGGACAGTATTTTAACAAACATTCTGTATAAGACATTTTTACATTTGATAAAAAAAAATAAAAAATCAATAAATCTTGCGACATTAATATTCATTTTCTTTGTTTTATCAGATTCATTATGACAAGCCTATGATGTTATGTAGAACTGCCATGTGATATGTTTAAAGCATATAAATTCGAGGATCAAAAGCAAACTTTTTTTTATGTGCAAATGTGTAAAGTTGAAGTGACATATGTGTAGCTTTTGCCTGTGATTTGTCTTATTTTTTGAAGAAGATCGTACATATATGCTGAACGCACAGTGCAATAATGTTGATTTTAGATATAAAAGAAATAATAAAATAGAATAAAATTGTCTATTTGTATCTTTTAAATTGTAATATTTTTATCTCGACCCTTGCCTTGATGATGTTTCAACATTGACTGATTGTCTTCTTTATGTTTTTAATTGACTTTAGTACAATATTGACTTTTTAAATCTTGTTTTTTGTTAACAAAAGTAAAGAGCAATGAGTACCAGATATGTATTTAAAAGGACCCCCTGCAGTCCTGTGTACATGTGATAATGAAAGATATGTTGCCAGAAGATCGTAACCAATATAATGTGTAAGCAGCCTTATGTATATGTGTTATCAGAAAGAATGTTTGCTTAACAAGACTGCATGAAAAACCACAATGTGAAATATTGAGATAAAGTTGAAAATTTTAGCAATTTTAATAGAGTTTTCTGTAGTTTCAGACAATGTTTTCTATGGTCGTAGTGTTCTTTTCTCGGACCACTTTTACCTTTTTCACTGGTCACTGTGGGTTATAGTCTAAAATCCTGCCCAAGTTGAATGAATGAAGAATTATGTGTTTGCCCAGATAAATGATTAAATGCTACTCTGCATTTCTTAAAAAGGATGTAAAACATCACTTGTACACCAAATGTTTGAATTAAAATTTCTTAACTGTTATTAGATAGTAGCAAATGGAATACTGGTTTGGGACCAGTTTTACGCTCATTTTTATTATCAGTAAGTTTGAGACCGAGAAAGGAAACAGGGTGTGGTTGTTTCCATGCTAGGCCATGCTAATTTTTTGTTTCACAAAATCTTCACATTTTTTCCTAGGAAGAACATACAGAAATGAAAACATGCGCTTTAGTTTGAAAAACCCTATTTCACAACTTTGTGCTTGATAATCATAACTTGGATAATCATTTTGAACTACTGTGGATCCAAAGTCAAAATTTGATAATCATTTGGTTAGGATAAATGAAAACTTGTATTTTGATATGAAAAAAACGTAAGGTGAACGTGTATTTCTTCTTGAATATGTACCATCTTGATTATACTATGATTTCTATTTACACTCCTTCTGTAAAAACCAGTTAACGTCCTGCTTACATTTAAATGAAAGATGTATGGGGTTTTTAACCCTATCTAAGAAACAGATATTTTTGTATGGCCTGTCGGGAAACATTGTGGGTTATATTTATGTTTCTGATGAGGTGAAGACATGGGCTTACAGTATTAAGTACTCTGGTATTTGTATTGAAATGTTAACAAATAAAATGTTTTAATATTCTTGTTGATATTGTACTGGAGTCTGACAATTTGTGCTATTTTTTCCTTTAATATAAAGTATGACTGGTATATATCATTAAAATTGTGACATTGTACCTAGATATGATGTTAGATGTAGTTAATGCCTCACTAATTATGTTTCTGCCTTCAGAATATGTCCGTTGAAAGTTTTACTCATGTTCAGTAAATTTTGAAGAAGAACATAATTTCTCAAAATTATAAAAAAAATTACAAATTACAAAATTAAAGTCATAAACAGTATTAACATCAGATTGTTTAAATGGCAGCTTTGCAGTATGAGTAGACATTCAATATTTTATTAAAATACAATTAGTAGAATATGGCACTTCAGGTGCACAAATTGCCAAAATCATATTTATTTCCTTTTTACCCCTACCCCCCCCAAAAAAAATTGAAAGGGGGGGCCGGGGACCCCCCTTTTTTGGAGCTGTCCGCGGCTTAACTTGTCGCCAATACTCTTTGACCCACACTCTCCAAATTTGGCATCAGTTAGTATGATTAGTACATGACCCCTATGATTTTGAGGTCACCAGGTAGGTAAGCTAAGGGTGCCTATAAAATCCTTGTCTGCCCAATAACTTTAGATTCCTTTGACCCACAGTCTTCATATTAGGCATGGAGGTTAGTCATGATTAGTAGATGACCCCTTTTGATTTTGAGGTCACTGGGTCAAAGGTCAAGGTCTCAGGGACTTTGACTTCTTAAAAAGTTTGTCCGCCCAATAACTTAAGAAACCTTTGACCCACAGTCTTCATATTTGGCAGGGGTTAGTCATGATTAGTAGATGACCCCCATTGATTTTGAGGTCACCAGGTAAAGGTCAAGGTCCAGGGGCCTGGACTTCAAAAAGCTTGTCCGCCCAATAACTTAAGATTCCTTTGACCCACAGTCTTCATTTTGAATGGAGGTTAGTCATGATTAGAGCTGCCCTATTGATTTTAAGGTCACCAGGTCAAAGGCCAAACCAACCCCCCCCGTCAAGGTCACGGGCCCGGGACTTCAAAAAGCTTGATTTGTGTACTATTAAAACATACATTTACACACTTATTGTATAATAACTGAAATGTATGTCCTTGTGGCCATTCCTTTCTCATTGCCTCCAAACTTCCGTGACAAAGCTGTCTATTGTGGGGGTAAATCCCACTCCCCTTGTGACGTTCTAGTTTGAAGCTGTTCGTTAAATTGTTACTGAAGATAAAATTTTGTACATTGTATAATTTGTACCCGAGTTAAAATGTTGATATACGAAGCAGAAATATAATTATACAGTATTATAGAATCCTTGACAGTACATGTATCATACATGTCTGAATATGAAAAAATTGTAATGCAATGGCTGAGTAAAGAGTTTTGAATTTACTGTTACTGTCGCAAGTTTGAAATGCCAGAAAGATATTTTTCTTTAAATGTTTCATTTATGGTTACCTGTAACGTCAAGAGAAAGAATCTTCCACTTTAATTTGAATTATAAAAAATATTTTTAAAGAAGTCATTGATTTCTATCATTTATATTGTATTTTGGCAAAGATTGATGCAGCAATTAACTTAAATGTTTGTAGTTCAAATCGGATGGCAGTCTCTGTTACACACTTTTCTTGCCAGTTTTTGTCTGTGTTAAAGATTGCCAGTTAATGGCAGTATGATATATTTGTTACTGATAAAGGATTCTGTGATACTGTACTGGTGACTGTAGGTATGAGGGGCCTCTGATCTCACAATATATATGTAACTGTGGCCATTTTATGTTTATAACACATCTGATGACCGTACGTATATGCATCAGAAATAGGAACTGCTCAGTTCATTCATTTTCACATTTTGTGCGGAAGTTATAGTGTTTTTGTGTTAACTTTTACCTGTTGATACGCATACTGACCTAGATTCAATGCAAGTTGGATTTTGTCAGTGTGTCTGTGAGACCAGCAGACACTGACTTTCCTTAAACATGAACTTTATTTACATTTTGTCAGAGAAGTGATATTTTCTTATGTTAAAGCTGTGCATTTTTTTATCTTGAAAATCAGGAACTGAAATATTAACTATAACCCTGCTAGTAGGACCGCTAAAGCCTTTGCTACCAAAGTATATCATGATTCATGGAAGCAAAGGGTTCACATTTGTGCAGTCTGATCATGTTCTGCACTCTTTGCTATACAGTCAGTAAAAAATTCCCTGACTGCCCCTTTCAACAAATGGTTCCGTCCAAATTGAAAGATGCACAAGTCCATTTAAGAAGTTAAGTAGGGCCAGGGTTGCATTTCAAATGAAAGTCAACATTTTTACTCAGAACTTTTATTAGAAATTGCACTTCAGCAGAGGTTCTTCGAGGTCAAAATATATTTGAATATAAGTTCAGCATTTATATGCTTGGAAGGTCAGGTTTTTTTTTTCTATTTTTTTTAACATTTCATGATGCACATTTCATTATTTGAACCAATGTGCGAGCTGCTGCAATATTTCTTTTTCATTTTAAATTATTTTCTTTTTATCATTTGCAAACTATGCGACTCCCCCACTAGAGAATTACCTTCTCAATGAAGATTTTTTTTGCTATTTTTAGATCTAGTATAGATGTAGATATATGTGAAACTTTTTGCACCTTCTGTGCGAAGAGTTATAGAACTGTTTCTTGTGAGTGCTATATCAATTTTATTGTCTTAATATTTCACCAAAGTCTAAAGAAATCACAGAATTAGGGAAGCTGTATTTTTTTCTGTTCTTTTATAATACAGTCATGTATTTTTACTTTGTTCTGTTATGTTAATAAAGAAAGTGTCTGGTATTGAAAGTTAGATAGTAACTGTGGCATTAGCCTTGCATCAGACTGGACACAATACAGACACTTAGCAAACATGTCTTTTGGTATTTTAAAAAGAAAAGAAATAATTCAATTGCATTATATATTCTGTTTTCAGTGGCCTATGGTCACTGGGCATTCATGTCACATCTTACACTTTGTGTGACACACCGTACTTGTGTGTCACTCACTAATAAGCAAACATTACATTTTACTTTTATAATCCCATGTACAAGTGTGTCACAGAGCAGAACTGACAAAACAAATAATTCTGAAAACTTTGTGACACCCAGTACGTGTGTTTCACACAACTGAACTAATTGTATGTTTTATTTTTGTGATTCCCTGTACATGCGGAACACAATTTTTACTGTAGTCTTGTAAATAAAAGGAAACTTACTAACTCATCACTGATTCAACTGCATAGAGTTCGTGTTTCTTGTCTTTTTGTCACACCATTTTGAGCTCCACTTAGTGAAGCTTGGAACCAATTCCTGATATATTATAATTGGCTGGTCCTAGTCATCAGTCAATGCTAGACATTTGCATCTGCAAAGTCAGTTATGTCCAGGCCTTTTTGTTGAAAGCCCTGTAAGTGAAAACCCTTTTTTATCCTACAACTAATTTAGCGGTATAAAGTACATGTGTTTTCTGTCATGTCTGCATGTGAGACTGTGATTTCACAGGCTGAACACAGGAACGATTGTTAAGAAAGACAATCAGCCACAGTTTTCAAGGATCTAGAATGAAACTACACACATGAGCAACATCACAAAGGACTTTAGGGTAAATATGCCTGGATCCATAAAAAAAGAGTCCCATGAGCATACGAAAAGACCAACATGTTTCATTTAAAGATACTTGGTAAAAATTGTGACAAAGTTTGAATACATTCTTTTAAAATTGGGTCACAATTGCATACGGGATACTGTGTCTGGATGGATCCAATGTCTGCAGTGTATTCTATCAAACTAATTTGAGAGAGGAACTTGGGTGTTTTGCCTAGCCAGCATTTTGAAAATTGGTCAAAAGATGTGTATATATTTATTACCCGGGTGTTTAGTTTAAGCTCTCATAAGAAGCAGGAAAGTTCTGGTTCATATCTGAACTGCTGATATTTGAGATGTTGCCTTTTAACTTGTGCACATAGCGATTGTTTCTGTGGTGATATACAAAATGTATAATTTTGTTGTTGGCTCTGAGCTGTTGGGATGGATGATTGTCCGTTAGTCATTCACATGATCGACATACAATAGAGAAATGGACTATCTGACCTTGTTTTGAACCGTTTGAAATAATTATGATGGAGACATTGTTCAATTTTGACTCATAATACAGACAAGTTTACAGATTACTGAGATATTTTGAAAAACCACTTAATTCTATATATAATATGATTTAGGAAAAATGAGTAACTTTTCTTCTGCTGAGTCGTAATAATTATTGAGTTTACTTCAAAATCCCCTTGGTCCAAAAATGGCATAGTAGTCATAATCCCTTCAATGGATTTTACAAGTGTAAAAGCATATATTGAATGAAAGAAAATTACCAAATGTTTTATTTGTCTCTAGTTTTACTTTACTATAGCGAATGATTGAAAAAAAAATATTGAAATTACAATGTAAAATTCATTGAGGGGTTTATGAGTACTATGTAATTTTTGGACCAAGGGGATTTCGACCAAGGGGACTTTGAGTCTCCCTAATTATCTTTTCTTCGCACACGTGATACTCTACCGGCATACTTAGCTTATTAAGAGAGTTATGCCCCTTTTTGTACTAAGATATTGGCTATAACTTTGCCATTTCTCAAGATTTATTCATCAAACTTTCAAATTGCATTGCTTATGACAAAAGGGTCGTGGTGCTGCCAAATTGTGTAGGTCAAGGTCATATTTGACAGAGTTATGCCCCTTTTTGTACTAAGATTTTGTCACAAAATCATTATTTATTCTGACAAAGTGTAAGAGCGTGACACAAGTGTTCTACTGAACAACCATCTAGTTTTGAGATCATAAGCGGCATAAAATCATAGCAATACCCGCATGTCAAACTGTCAACTCGTATATTAAATGTACGTAGCGGATTAACGATAATATTTTCACACATCACCTGGCTTCTTTGGATAATGATCCCGAATTATAATAATGACAATTTTAGACAAGACTCGTTTGACGTTTTGCTAATCGAGTACTCGGACGCTCGACCGAGTAACCGGTTGACATGGTACTCGTTGCCATCCTTTGTAGTAGGAAAACCTATAAAAAATCTTTGAAACCGCAAGGTCTAGTGCTTGGATATTAAGTGTGTAACGGTGGTAAGTGGACCTCTTCAAAGTTTGTTCAAATCATGCCTGCAGGATCAAAATTGAACCTGTCCGGGGGTCACTTGGTATAGGAAAATCTTTTAAAATCTTCTTCAACCTTCTCCAAAAACACAAGACGTAGAGCTTAGATATTTGGTATTGAACATTGTCTGGTGGTCCTCTACCAAGTTTGTTCAGATCACGCCCCTGGTTTCAAAACTGATCACGCCCATTTGTGGGGGTTGTTATAGGAGAAACCTAGCTTCCAATGAGTTTGTTTAATGACCACTGACTTACACAACCGGTGAATTCCTTATTTACCGGTGACTGTCCCTAACAATCAGTTACTTCCTTAGCAACCACTGACTTCCCCTAGCAACCAGTGACTCCCTTAGCAGCTACTGACTCCCTTAAGCAACAATTGACTTCCTTAGGTAAGTGCACTGGTAATCGGGTGAGCGATATAGGGCTATCATAGCCCTCTTGTCTTGAAAGTCAATGAACAGTGACGGAATTTAATGCCGATACTTAACCTTGACCAGTCGAAGGTGCAGTGATATGAACTATAGTTGTTTCTCCGTTGAGACTTAAAAGCAAACTCTAAAGAATGGAATTATGAACTTTTTATGGACATAAACTTAATGTAGTGCAAATATGTTTAATTGGTAAATTTTGAAATTTTAGGCTTCTGGGTTACATACAAAGCCTGCTAGCGCACATTTCGACTGTCAATTGACCATGGTTTCAGCATTTGTGGTTCAGTGTATGTTAAATGTGTAAAAGCGTTGGCCTATTGGATTCATCATAGCTTGTTGGGTCCAACCTCCCTGAACGACACTTCCCTAGAACAACAGCTTCCCTAAAAAGACACACATTTTTCTTTCCCGTTGCGTCACTTATATATAAGGAATCGACCTCCCCAGAACAACACGTCTAAAACAAACACATTTTGTGTTCCCAAGGGTGACCTGAAAGGTTGCACTTTATAGGACAAAAATTGACTAAATTCTGCTTACTAGTATTCTGTACTGTATATTACTTGTTTGGGGTATATGTCTGGTGAACTTCCTTGGTGATTATGTTAGAGCGTTTTGGGAAGGTGTTGAACCTTTTCCCTATTTTCATCACCTCTAGGACCCTAAGTGACGAAGAATATGTCTCATAGACACACACAAATATATTGCCTAAGGTGTATCATACATGGTTATAAAATTGTGTCTCTGATAATGAGTATCTTGTGAAAAGATGTTTTACTCAACTTTAATTTTCTTTGAAAATCGGACCAAAATCGACCCAAAACGTACCGATCCCTTTCTATCATATTAAGTTATTAACAATTTATAATGTTTGTCAAACCATATTATATTCACAATATACTAAGAAAAAACCCTATTTACATTGAAAACATGAGGCCCAAAAGGGCCAGTATTACAGAGTTCACTGTGACCTTGACCCTCCGACCCCCAAGACAGTAAGGATCATCTTATCAGTTAGACCAATCATCTTATGACGTTTGAAGACTGTGGGTGATGTAGATCTCAAGATATTGAGTGGAAAAGATTTTCAAAGTTCGGGTCGCTGTGACCTTTGATTCACTGACCCCAAAAACGATAGGGATCATCTACTCAGTAAGACCAATCATCCTATGAAGTTTGAAAACTGTGGGTCAAATAGATCTCAGCAGAAAATATTTTTAAAGTTCGGGTCACTGTGACCTTGACATTTGACAAAATAACCCCAAAAAAAATAGTGACATGTTGCAGGAACCCTCTGAGCTTGTGACAGTTGAAAGAAAATGTGACCTTTAGACCTTTAAGGAACATCTTACGGAGGTCACTGTGAAATTAACCCACTGCTCAAAAAACAATAGGGATCCATCTACATGTTGCAGGAAACCTTCTGAGCAAGTTTGATGAAAGTTGAAAGAAAACTGTGACCCGTAGAGCGTTAACAAGGAAAATCTAACGGAGGTCACTGTGACCTTAACCTTTGACATACTGACCCCGAAAACAATAGGAATTATCTACATATTGCAAGTAACCTTCTGAGCAAGTTTGATGGAAGTTGAATGAAAATTGTGACCTGTAGAGTGTTATCAAGGAATTGCTATCGGAGGTCACTGTGACCTTGACCTTTGACTCACTAACTCCAAAAACAAAAGAGAACATCTACAAGTTGCAGGGATCATTATCAGCAAGTTTCATCAAAGTCAAATGAATATTGCGACCTGTAGAGCGTTATCAAGGAAAAGTTTAAGTACAGACAGATAGACGGACGGCGGACAAACCACCATGGCATAAGCTCCGCTTGATTTCGTCCAGTAGATCTAAAAATGAAAGACAGAGAATTTTGTGTTTTAGTAAACTACATAATTTCATTAAAATGCGAAAGAAAAAAAAATCCCGTTGAACCACCCTTCCAGCTGATTTTACCAATTAAGAAGGTACGTCATTTAAACCTCTAATGTTACAGTGATAAAAACAAGACAAATAGTTTCTTATCACCATCAATGCAGTCACAGCAATGAAGGAAGCTGTCCCTTTTTTTAATAAAATGACGTATTCCCATCTGTCTAGTAGATGGTAGTCATCTTTCGGTTTGTTTGCTTTGTAACAGTCGTAGTTACCGCGAGCTTTTCTTCATAAGAATTCTAATGTCTAGCTCCTTGATTTGCTAACTGATATGCCATCTCGAAATAGATTTTGTAGATTTAAATATAGTTTACACTTTTTACGTCATTGGAAAAAGACGGGGATTACCCTTGTATATTCAAATGAACCTAATACCCTGTTAAACATCAACAACAATACTTAGTAGTTGATTGCAGAAGACGGACTAGATACAACCATGGGAGGAATAGTGTCAAAGAGAACGTTTCCGATTAAAAGAAATAAAAAGGTAACGATTTTTATTCATTTTGTCAAATTTTCGACTGCAAACTGTAAAAATAATCGATTGTAAGAGAAATTGTTAACATTTTAAAAAGTTGTTAAAATTGTTAATAATCATTTAAAATGTTGACAATCGGGGGAAAAACGCTTAACGATATCAAAAAAAAAATATATTAACAATCGTTTAAAGTTGTTCAAACTTTTTAACACAATGTCAACAATCGTTTTTAATAATTACATCATTTATATAAATAGCAAGCAACTGTACATAGTGATTGCATTTCATCTCTTGTAGAAGAAAAGACAGAAAACTGACAAAGTTATGGAAGAGCCTGGTCACCCTGGTGAGCTATTTGACGAACCCATTTATATGGAAATCGGATTGGTATGTACATGCTGTTTTTTTTTTATACATGTATAATTAAGAATACAAAAGAATAAAAAAAAACTGAATGCAAGAACAGTGATTTTTTTAGTTTCATTCGCAACTTTTTATCATAATTATCACTCTAAACTAAATTTGGATTTGTTTCTAGATCAAAGTTCAGGGTGAATCTTTTTATAGCGAAATCTACATGAACACTTCATAAACTGAGTTAATATCATTTTGACATTTTGACATGATTGGACTAGTATCTGGACGCGCTACTTCAGGCATTAAATTTAAAGTAAATGAACATCTTCGAATAGTATATTATTCACCCGCTGGATTTAATCTTTATGCTTGATGAACGCAACCTAAATAATAAGTTTAAAATGAGTAAGCGCATCGTCAGTAGACCTTGACAATTTGATATATCTCATTTTCTATTTCTAATCTAACCAATCAGAATGTTTCACTGTAGTAGTATTAATTCCCCAATATTATTGACAAAAAAAGAAATAACATCGGCCTTAGAAATAAGGCAAAATCGTAATCAAACCGTCTTAAATTTTCAACTATGAAAATATGTAAACAAGTAGATAAAATTATAATCGAACTGTACCAGATAAATGTACATATATAATTGCTTCATGTATAATGATTTCATATTATCTATCTAGGATAGAGATATCTCGTCGGCTGGAAGTCACCATACGTTGCCTTCATCTGACTCCGCCTTTAGTGAAAGAAGCTCAACACTTGAAAGAAGTGTAAGCTCGGGTACAGTTATATATGATGAACCTGGAGCGTCGGTGTGTGCTGAAATAACCCCCAAGCTGTTCTATCAGAAGTGCCGAGATTACTTACATGATGATAATAACTACGATATTGATGTCGATGATGATGATGATGATTACAGTGATTTTCATACATATATTTCCGATATTTCACTAAACAAGACAGATAGAAAAGAAGTCTCAACGAAGAAATGTAGTGTCATAATCCCACTGGAAGAAGTACCGTACATGGTAGAAGCTTTCCAACCATTGTTAGAGCAGACTGTAGACGTGATGGAGATTGTGCCACATATGTCATTTATTGGTACGTATTTATTGACACGTCATCTGTTCAAGATTTCTGAGAATCTGTTTGTTGTTAAATTGTCTACTTGTGCATATAGCGCGCCCATAAGTGTATACATCCTAGTTGTTTAAACAAAAACCTAGATAACCTTTTCAGAACTGAGGGATATAAACACGTACGTTTCACGGTTTACATTGCAAAGAATTTGCACTCTGTAGTTAACACGTATAAGTCTAACCTTTTGTTCTGCTTCCTTTACATACAATAGATGTGCATGAGTTTGCAATGGTAGATGACAAGAGAAGGGCCGTAGAAAAGTTAATAGCCAGGATTAAAGCTTCTGACGAACCTGGTAAATGGAGAGCTTTTCTACATGCCCTTAATGTAACCGGTATGTATACAAGTTCCATTGTAAGATGACGTTTACGTTCAGTAAAGTGACTTTTTCCTTTGTCTATTTTAATTTTATAAATGTTTAAACTATATGCAGCAGGTGCTAAATAGAAAAACTTGTTACCTTGAATTGGTAGAGTCCCGCGTTGGACGCCAAATGTCACGGTATAGAATTTAACTATTAATTAAAAGAGCGGCCACTTAGCTTATATCATCGGTTTAAGGTCCGATCCGATTTCACATTTTTCTCAACGTGTGACACATATTCATACATCTCGTCTGCATCATCTTGGAACTATTTTACATATCCCGATTTTCCTTTTACAGAGTATGAATACATCGCCAGTCTTCTAAGAGGTGAAACCGAAGAGGACCACTCCGACAACCGGACTCTGTTAAAGTTATTTACACCACAGATCATGAACAGGATTGACCCAGAGGAGTTCATTGATCATTTATTTGAACAAAAAGTTATCAATGAAAGGGATATGGAGGAAGTTAGATGTGAAAAGGAGAGACGAGGAGCTATAGCAGCTTCATTTATGTTATTGCACAAAGTTCCGAGACGTATATCTAATTGGTTTGATGTGTTTTTGGATGTCCTGTCGAAATGTGATATGGAAGATGTCGTGCAACATTTCCGTATAACGGAAATTTCTGTGCCCACGAAGACCACACAACACACTTTCATTCCGTCAAGTAAGAAATACTTTAAGATTTCTATATTATTTTTCATTCTCATTATCATCATCGTCATCAATAATGGCTTTCAAAAAGAGATTACTTTCTTGCCTCTGTTAATTTTCGTCATCACCACCTACACGCCGCCATCATCATCATCTTTATCATCATCATCATCATCATCATCATCATTGCTATAAGCTTTCATTTAGAGAACATACTTTTAATTTGTCGCATTTTATCTCCTCATTTTTTAAACATTTCCATTATACACAAGTTTTCATTTCGCTTGCAACATAGAGGTAATAATATAATCTTATTAAAACACACGTAATAAAGCTGCAGTTTTACCTGACTAATATACATGTTATGAAGTACCCAAAGTGAAAAACCTTGTACAACAGGTACAACCATTGATCTATTTTTTTTTCAGAAAAGAGGAGGAGGACTGCCAAACCTATACCTAGAGATACAGATCAAGATTACATAACACCAATTTATGATGCAGGTTTGTACGTCTTCAATCTACATATACAAATCCAGTTAATTTACAGTTTAACGCATCTCACAAATTAAATCGCCCATCCGTGTTCGATTTAAACTAATGGCCATATTCAGAAACCTTCATAGACTCGACCTCCACCAAGGAAGGGATCGTTACTTGCCGTTCATTGGTCAACTGATTATTAAAGTGAAGTAGATTTGGTCGATTTATTACTAAGTCTAACCTTTACTCGTATAACCCAAGAGAACAAACATGCATGTTAACCAGTTTCTCGTATTCAAACTTCGAAGATACTTAGTTTTCTATTTGTAAAACATTGTCATTTTTTTATGTTGCAGAAAGTCATAGTTCCGGTGCGCCGCCTCCTCTTCCACCACCGCCTTTAAGGCGTTTTCAATTTTCAACGACACCTGAACATGACACCATACTTAAACAAAGATATAAATTTACACCAAGTTCAGAACATCGCTCAAAAACTGAACTTGAATTGCTTCACGAAAAAAAAGCTTCCCTTCAAAGGCAAGTGGAACAGAAGAAAGAAGTAAAGAAGTTAGCCATGGAGGTAAAGGATTTGCAAAAGGAGTTGGAGGCGTTATACAAAGGTAAATGTTTTGCCTAAAGTGCTACAGCAACAATTTTGAGATGACACGAGGATTTATTAGACTGTTTGTAAGATCCCAAGTTTAATTAGTTATCGTTAAACGACTTTGTGCATATCTATTTTGTCATAAGTCACTAGGTAATGCTTTACTTTGGATAGGAGTGTTATTGCGAGATATTGTAAATTTGGGGATAAACTATTTGATAAACATACAACTTAGTTTAAGTAATCGTATATAATTATTATATTAGATGAATTGACAAAATTGTTGCACAATGTATACAGTAATTTGCATTATGTTATGACTTATGCATTGTCATTTGTCGGCCCTTTTTTGTATCTGTTTTAACATTTAAAACTTATTGCTAAATTGTTTGTATTCATTTCCCTTCACCATCACAGATGAAGACGAAGATGATAGTGTTGACACCTCGGAAGAAGTGACACAGATAGAGGATACTGATACAGGAAACCGCTTGTCAGATGCAGGAACAATGGCAATGGAGAGAGATCGGGTTGAAAACGAGGATTCGTTAAATGGAAACAGTATTGAAATAATCAGTTTGTCCGAAAACGCTGTTATCGTGAATGTTGAAGACAGACAAAAGACGCAAGATATCGAAATCAATAAAAATTCATCAAACGATAATTACGTGAATTCGGATCCAGTTAACGACATGAAAGGACAAATTGGTCACGAAGAACACCTTAGTAAACTATTCACAGATATGAAGGAGGAGTTAAAGCAGTATATACTGGCAATGAGAGACCATGTTACGGATGCAGTCTTAAAATCCATCATTAGCTCGACCGCTCGACCAGTTTCGGTTGGAGATAATGCATACGTGACTGTTGAAAATGGACAAACCGTTATCCAGAGTCCAGTAATGTTGTATAACAGCAAAAACAAACAGTACCCTAGTGTGCTTTGTCCAGCTTCCCATTATTTGCAGGGGCAATATTCGATCGATTCAGCCCTGTTTAGTGATTATGTCTACGCATGAATTAACCAACTCGTGATTTTTTATTTTACGACTATTGTTCTAACTATGCATTCACATTTTCTTGATGTTGCATTGTATAAGAGCAAATAAATCTAGAAAAAAGTAAACTTTTTCATTTTTCAATTCCAGTTTACTACAAATGTCATATATAATTTTCATCTTTAATTGCTTCGCCTATGATATCATTTTTTCAATTCCAGTTTACTACAAATTTCATATAATATTTTCATCCATAATTGCTTCGCCCACGACAATTCCCAACCACAGGGGGTATATATATATATATAGTAGTAGTAGCGATATGGAATTAATTGTTGTAGAGGCCCAAATACATCAGTACTGTTAAGGGCCGACCCCCTGTGTTCCCACTAGGATCATTCCCAAGCTGTTACGACTTGTAATACTTATCATTTTAGCGGGAAGTGTTCTACCCTTATACCACAACTGACAGGATGTCTTATGACGTAACAAATCGTATGTGACATTTTGAGAACGCTACGCAACCAATATCTTTAACAGAATAGAATTAATAGTATCAAAATATTGTATTTATGCTGTGCGATTTCTTTTTTGCGAGAAATGGATGTGTTAGGGTATATACATGTACAATGTATAATACAACAAGTCGCCAACACCCAAGTCTTGTGAATATCAATTGCATTTAGATCTTCATTCATTTCCTTTTTTCTATACTCCTAGGTGTCAAAACATACACACTGACAATGAATTCGTTACTAAACTACATAGTTTCTTCATATTGTCATCTTCTTTTAAATAAAAATGTCCTCCATCAAACATGGTAATTGAAAACTGTCCCGTAGTTATGTCCTTCCATGCTGAAACAAAAGAAGTAAAATTTGATTGCAAAAGCAAGAAAACAGCATAGTTGTATATTGAATGTGATTTGATATTGGCTGTGTTACATAACTGAAATGTTATGTTATTGACCCGAATCCGAAGCATATATTCTTTAGCATATATTCTTTCGATCTAAACAACGGTGTAGAATACTGTATCATAGGCTATAACAATTGGTTAGGGTCCTGTTATTTGTTCGAGGATTCCCGTATTGTACGAAGCCGAAGGATTCGAGCATTGGTTCTAACAGCCTACTTGAAAAAAATGAAGCGTTTAAGAAACCATAATTAAAAGTGAATGCACGGTTACACTAAGCATTAACTCGTTTCAATTAGTGAAACATATCTTGCTTTAAACTAATAATAGTAATACAGGATTGAATAGGTATATATACTGGTACATACACTGTAAATCATGCTCAGCATCATCTTTGCCATCAAACACGTCAACTGAACAACCTAGTACACATCTCTCTGAAGGCGCCTCTGTCCTGCATACAAAGAAGCATATTTTCTCGAGCATTTGGTACAAAAAAACTTCAATAACATTGTACGTTCATGTAATTTAGCGTTTCCGTATTCAACGACATCTTTGCGTTACTCTGTCTTTACTTTTGCACTTGGTAAAAGCGTTGCCAAGCTGCAGTGTGTACCTTGTTTTGCCAAGCTGTAGTGTGTACCTTGTCTTGCCAAGCTGCAGTGTGTACCTTGTCTTGCCAAGCTGCAGCGTGTACCTTGTCTTGCCAAGCTGTAATGTGTATCTTGTCTTACTGAGCTGCAGTGTGTACCTTGTCTTGCCAAGCTGCAGTGTGTACCTTGTCTTGCCAAGCTGCAGTGTGACTTGTCTTGCCATGCTCATTGTATGAAGATTCATTATTCCTGGTGTATCTTGTTGAAGTATGTGTATCTTGTCTTCCAAGTTCAGTGTGTACCTTGTCTTGCCAAGCTGCAGTGTGTACCTTGTCTTGCCAAGCTGCGGTGTACCTTGTCTTGCCAAGCTGCAGTGTGTACCTTATCTTGCCAAGCTGCAGTGTGTACCTTGTCTTACCAAGCTGCAGTGTGTACCTTGTCTTGCCAAGCTGCAGTGTGTACCTTGTCTTGCCAAGCTGTAATGTGTATCTTGTCTTGCTAAGCTGCAGTGTGTACCCTGTCTGGTGTATTTTCTCATTGCAGGAAGATTCATTATTCTGGTTGTTGGCGAGTATTGTGTTTGTTGGTGCGTAGGGGCTACTTCATATGTTTTATTTTTTGCTGTTTGTCAATAGCTTTTATGCGTTAAAAGTCAGACAGCCACAAAAAAGGCCCACCAGGTTTTGTAAATGCAACTACTAAAGTTATAACAAGGGCAGTGCAGTCCACGGCAAGCCGGCTGGTTAGCTAACTTAGCAAAGATATGATGCCCATAAACAGCCCGAGAAAGTAAAGTGCAAAATGGACAAAGGGCTTTCAAAACAGAGCTTACTGGAGATAATCTCGACAATTTAAGGGTAATAATTTCAGAGTATCTGGGGGTAGTTTTGAACGCGAGCGCACATCTTGAGCGGACGCCGTGCGCAGTGTTCCCATGATACACACTGTTAGAGCGTGTATAGAATTCTATAGTATTATACCAGTTTAGTTCTTTACTGACAATAAAGTTATGTTTCTCTAAATTCAATTAAAAACAGTCAAAACGGTGTATTCAAAGTTTATATACAAATTGTAAATATATTTGTCTTCATGTATCGGATTGGGTAAGACTCCATCCTCTCAGTCATTGACAACCATTGTACCAAATGTCTGATTATAATAAGTAGAGCACCAAAATGAACCTCGCTGTAATAAATGTTGCTTACCCAATCTGTGGAAGGAGTTCATAGTCTGCACGGAGAGGCGGCAAAAATATTGAAATAAGTTCTGGATTCTCTATTATATCTGCCGGCGTTCCGCCTGTAAAGTACGTGTACTTTTTAGTAAGTCTTTCTTTTTGAAGTTTTGTTTTTCGACTAACACGAACAATTAGTACCTTCGAAATATTATGTTACATACCAGAGTTAGCCAAAGTCTCTAAATGTTGAATAATCGGATAACATTGTTACATACATTTTTATACAAATCTATATGGTCTTATTTGTAAATTGAACAAAGTAATATTAACTGTAAGCTAAGACGAAATATGCTAAAGTTCTGATGGATTTCCCTGGGCATGATACACAAATTGAAATGTAAATACTGACACATGTAAGGCATTCATATTACTCACTTTACACTTTTATATATACGAAATAATGGAAATATGTACGAACATGAATATTTCCAAAGAGCCATTTTCAAATTTATGTAAAATGAGCTACTTGTTGACAAATATCAGCCTACACAGCCAAGCAGTCTGGTATACAGTGGTCAACACGCCTTACGGTTTGCATTTTTTTTAATAACCCCCCCCCCGCACACACACGCCCACACAAAAGACAAATCGCTAGATGCTGTCTAACTCAAAAGAAGCCGAATCCATAAATCTGGTTAACGCCGTAGTCGGAACTCTCGGTCCACATTACGTTTCTAAACATTAGCCCATCTACCATATGAGCGAACATCAGTAAAAGTAAGTCAGGTAACTCACCAAAGTGTTTAAGCAGTCCGATAAATTCGTCATCTGTGTATCCTTTCACATTAATCGTAGTCTGTTTTCTTTGCTCGGACTGAATATACAAAGTATCATCGTATTTAACGGAAGTGGATATTTTTCTGTCAATATAGTTGAACGGCATGTACATGTTAACTTTTATAAACGTAAGAATTATTTCTGTATTTTTTTTTCAACGTAACTTTTGTAAGCATTTCAACAATTTAACTTTTGTAAGAACTCTAAATTGACATTGACGGAAGTATTTTAGTAATAGATATACATGTAGTAATATTTGCGAGAATAATAACGTAATTGTTCGAGCAAACAGTTCTCTATCTGACTTGTGACATTACCAATTTCATATGCATGTACTACTCTATTTAAACTGTGATCTATTGCAGATATATCACAGTTTTATGCTCCGCCCTATTATACAAAGCAATGTATCATAAATAGTGTAGTTTACTCTTATGTAGATAACAATGACTTCTGTAGTCAATCTGTAATCAATAAAGATTTATATACAAAAACATTAAATAAACAATAGCTTTCAACGTTAAAATAACATTTGTTAGCGTTGTATTACCAACATCTACAGATATAAAATAATTGCTATCACCTAAACAGAATTAAAAAAAACTACATTGCATGGTACTCAACTGTGCAAGTCATCTATAGTCCAAATGTCAACATGTGACTAAAGCAAATTTCCACAGTGTTTAAATAATAGTACCACCATGACATTCAATGAATAATCTTAAAATAGAATACATTTTACCTTCCATAAGCATTCAACATTAAAATACGAACACATTATATAAACAACAACTTTTGTTAGCCATTTTCAATGTTACAATAACTGTATTACCAACAGCTGCAAACATTAAATAACTTAGTCTAGTGTAACCAAAACAGAACTTAATACTACATTGCACTGTACTCAAGTCCAAATATCAACATGTGATTGCAGCCATGACTCAAATTAAGCAAGTTTTCACTAGTATAAAGGAACACATTTTCTCTACCCGAATACTTTTCTTTTAAAATTTTATATGAAAAAGTAACAACAAACTCCGGATGTAAGGAACAGTGCAATTTTCAACACAAGTATCGCAATGACATTTATTGCCTAATCTTGCCTTGAAATAAATAGGTTTCTCAAGTCATACTTCATTATTGCTTGCAATGTATTCATGTTCGCACTTCTACACGTGACTTTCATAATACGTACCAACCAACTTTTTAGTAATAAAGCTATGCTATTTGAAAAATGAGAAATTTAGTGATCTCTCTTTGAATTACAACATGTTACCTTCAAGTATTATAAATCAGTTAAAATGCTGTTTTTCAGGCGGACTGTCATCTGCCTGCCCAAATTGTCTTAGTGTATTATGACAAGGCAATTACAGCTACATATAACGGTTTCAAACTTACATGTGGGGCAGATGCGCCGGAAACAAATATATGTGCTGGCTCCATGTTATAACGTGACTTTAAAAGACATGCTGCCTCAAATGTTAGCAGGGCTCCTAAACTATGTCCCCATAGTGCGAATATTTTTCCATTACAAGTTTCGTGAATTGCGGCTGTGACGTCATCTAACAACTGTTGCAGACTTGAATACATTTGGTCTTTAAATCGAGTTTCTCTTCCAGGGAGGCATACTGCATGAACTGTAAAAACAATGATAATTCAAAAGATACATTGTCACACAGGGATTCGGTATGATCTCTGCCAAGAGTGTTACTATTAACGTGTAAAGGGAAATAACCGCTATTGGTAGTTTGTAGTCATGTGCTTTGACAGGTTGCCCAATCAAATTTTATGATTTTATAATTGCATAAAAGGGGCCTACTGATTAAGTAAGTTCTGGTTATTTCTTCTTTAAAGTGTGCTGTGTAGAGAAGCACCCATGCTTATCAATGTGTTTTTAAGTCATGAAATCCAAAAGCCATATGTTTTTAACATAAAAAATACAAAGGTCTTGTGTGAAAGTGCATACAAAGTTGCCAGTAAAAATGTTAAGAACGTATGTGTAGTTGTGCAGACTGCTATTGGGTGGTAGCTGAAGAACTGCAGTACATAAGTCATCTAAAGAGTTACTGTGGCAAGTAACTCGTTTCTTTATTACGACTAAACTGAATATGACTGTGACAAGTGACAAGTGACATCATTAAGTTGTATGTCGTCGTGACATGTAGTTCGTAACTTTGACAATGTGATGTCAAAAACATGTAGGTTTAACTAGTTTTAATTTATTACAGGTAATGATTTGTACGATATATACGTACATCGGAGCGATTAATTCAGAAATTCGTTTAAAAATTATGTAAAAATGAAAAAATTCTGAAATGCTTTAAACTATTTAATTAAAGTCACTGGTTATTAAATGTATATAGTACTCACCTTCTATTGTTTCTGGTAAACTCTTTCCCCAGTTGGAATAGAAATTGGCGCCACCACCAGCCCAAGGGAAACAATATAGTTTCACACTGGCATCTGTTCGAGGAAATCGACAAGTTAGAACTTTACCAGGCATGCTTCTGAAAATGTATTATTACTATTATTTACCCCTTGACAACAGTTTGATACTATCGTACGTATTACATGAAGTGACGTAAGTAGTCGAAGTTCAAAGAAAGCAAAGTATAATAAGTTGGATGCATAAAAAAAACATCCAATGGGTTATGCCGCATGTGCAGCATTCATGAACTTATTAAGATAGCCATGATGGTTCTATAAGTTCACCTGAGCACCAAAGCGTGTTTGGAATTCAAACCATGTTTAGAGCTTATATGCAGATTCTTTTCTATTTGATGATTGTTGTTGAGGATGGATCCACTTGAGAAAAGTTGATGCTCAAAGAATAATTCATTTTTTATATGAAATGGCGATTGAAACTGAACATACTGTAACAGGACCATTTACCTTCAGCCAAACGTACAGGCAGATGGGCGAACGGACAGACAGAGTGATACACATCAAACTCAATGAAATTCTTTTTATTGAAAATTTCTAGCGCGTAACTGTTTTTTTTAATATGGAAGACTACTATCACAGTTTTATCCATGGGAAAGAACACCTATCCTTTACTGGTATACAAATTGCGTTTGTTCTCAAAATGTTTAAAAACAGTATATATGTACATAAATTATAACAAAGTACCTGAACAGTGGCCTATAATTTATTACCGAGTTCTAATAACAGAAGTAATATAGAAGCTTTGATAGAATGACTGACAACGTAGCGACACTATTGGGTGATGCCTTCAGGGGCATAACCCAAACATAGTTCCTATATAAATCAACTGTATACATACAAACTATGTTCAATGTTTATGCATGCATGCATTAATCAATATTTTGTTCATTTAATCGATTGTATATATCAAGAATTATTAGACAGGTTTTGTTAGATTTGCTTGAATGTTATTGAACAATTTTGAAACAGCGTTAGGAATTATTGATATGAATGATATTTGCTGTGATGAAGATAGTTTCTCAAGAAGAAGGTGATGCCTGCCAGATATAATATTATATCGTATACATATCCGGTCTAAGAGACCTTTGTAACGATGATTACTTTGCTTATAAAGAAAATAACCTGTCCAGGAAAAAAAATTGTACGCTATTTATCAACGGAATAAATACATGTACAGTAAAAGCCACATGTACACAAAGACCGCGGAAGTTTCTTCCTTAAAGTGGTCTTTGTTCACAGGTTCGACAATTGACCTTTCTTGTCCCGAAACGTGACGAAGTTTGCAGTTTGTATTTAGAAACATGTACTTGAATTTATTCGCCTTACCATAAACTATCCGATCTTTTATTTCACTTTAAAAAGGAAGTTGTGATATGTATAGTTTATTTGATCCAGTCGATATGGTTCATTAAACAGTAAAATAAACAGTTAACTAGATATCATACAATTTGTACAAAAAAACCTTACCTCTCATGTATGTTGCACCGACTAGACTTAACACGAACTCCCAGTATATTACAACCTGTTATGCAGGTGTACATGTACTGTCGTCATAAATTAGACGGTTTATTACATGAAGTGTTTTCTTTTTGTTTGTCTACTTACACTAGCTGTCACACAAGTTTCCACAATTTAATAATATCAACACGTCATTAATAGTCACATAAACACTCTATGTTTATATTATCGACTTAAATTACCTTTAAGCCAACAATGTATATGCGGAAGTGAAAAAAGATAAGCGCGCTATCTTTTAAAGCTGGTATTAAGACATAATTACGTGAAACAGCCCAGTTAATACAAAGCCGTATTCGAGACTCATTTATGGTCTTGAATATGAAAAGAACTCACATGAACTAACTTTTAAATTAATATGTTTCAAAATGACGCCCTCTTGAATTATTCCGCCAGGATCATCACCTCTGTGGGTTTCAGTGAATTTCGATATCACTCCAAGCCGGAGATTATTTCTTGATTCGTCGTTACCTATTGGTCCGACTCATCTAATAATGACTTTTACTACTGTTTTGGTTGTTGACAGTAATACCAATATGACAGTTAACATTTCCAACGACAAAGTTTAAGCGGTGTTCATTGCATATTCTTACACTATTTTAGACTCGCTATATGCAAAGAAGAATTTTAGCGTGATAAACTGTATACAAATATATCAAGCCAGACGTTCGGAACTATTTTGGGCTTTCGAATTTCACAAAACATTGCTGATACGTATGCATTGATACTATTGTTGCCATGGAGATTATTGACTACATTTCGGTGTCGTCTGCAATATCCAGATTTTAGATTTCAACTTTTGTTCCGAATTGAAGATACAATTTACTAATATTTACAGTCCAATCTTGTTCCGTTCCGAACTTGCATTTTAACTGATTCAAATTTTGTTCCCTTCCTTGTTCCGTTCCGTGTTTTAGGAACCAGCATCAGCTTGCCCCGTCCGCGCTCTCTGATACAAATTCATGCTGTTGTATTACTCAACAAGGGGGAAGGAAAGAGGTGGTGGGGCGGGAGTTTTTGAGACTGAGTTTTATCTATAATTACCCTTATTTCCTGAACTTGTCCCATGCGTCCTTATATCTGCCTTGTGACGTCAACCGTCTGTCTACGTCATTATTCTGTCATAACGTTATTAACACGACGTCACCGTCATAGTTACATAAAATAGCGCAAAGTCAAATTGGACATACAATTTATAGAGCTCTGAAGAAATAATTATGGCGACACGAGACCAGTGGTACAAACCGAATCTTTTATACAACATCCACTACAGTAAGTTTACTTTTGTGATAAAATTAAAACAATGATTTGATTGCGTTTGGATAATTAAAATACGTTTTCCTGGATTAAATTAGCAAAGCTTTCAGCATGATATTTTACCAGAATGGTCCCGTGCTTTTATCTAAAAAACAGATTATTCCTTAATGACTGTAAAATGTTTATTTACGGAAGATTCAGACTAATAAATTGGCAGGGAAAAGCGCGGATTAAATTTCTTATTAAAATAATTGTTTGAAATTGTATCACGTGATGTACTAAGCGTCTATAATAAATTTTGATTAACATTTAGCCGGGTCAGTTTACCCTCGTGTTTTATTTTTACATATCGTAAGAACACAGTTGGAATTCGCCATTCGCTTAGATGATTACAGACGAAATAGAGGGACCAGGACTTTAGTTAAATAAAACAATACAAACATTTCTAAGTATACTTTACTTACATTTCAGGACCTCCCAAAAAGGTAGAACCACCAAAGTTGATTGTTCAGACCAGCCTTTTCAACCCGAGTGTATGTACGTGCGGGGAACATGGTTGTGAACCGAAATATAGAATGGAGAGAAAAGTTTTATGGAGTATTAAAGAAAGGGACGCAGTGAAGCAAGAAGATAAAACAGGCGAAGAGCAAAAGATAATTGAAGTCAAAGATCTTGAAGATAAATCGAATAAAAGAAGTTGTAAAGGAAGTGGAGATACGGAACGTGGTGGTGCTAGTGATAACAAAGATCAGAGATCGCAAGAGAAAGAAGAAACGAAAGATAATGTTAACAGAAGTTTACAAAGTTCAGTCAATGTTCAAGAATATGGTGTTAGCGATGATGGAAATGTTTATACAGCTGGTGTTCGAAGAAGGAGCATTGTTAGAGGTGTCTTTGTTGATGGGATGAATAAGACAGATAGTGTCGGAAGGAGGAACAATGATGACGGTAGTGTGAGAGGTGATAATAGAATTGACTTTGGTAACGGGAAGATAAACATAGACGGGGTCGTGACAAAGATGAATAATGACGAAAGTGTCAGAGACGGCGGCGGAATTTGCATTGAGAAGGGGTTCACAGAAGTAGTTAGAAGTAAGTTAAGCGATGATGGTAGTATAAGAAGTGATGACAGAGGTGACGTTGGCAGAAATGGTGTAAGAAATCATGACAGGTGTGTTGGCATAGCTGAAGAAGATGGCAGTACTGGCATTGATGATGGGGACATTAACATAGATCGCGTCAGTATTCAAAACAATCATGATGACGGTGGTGGTGTAGCAAGTCAGAAGAAGGATGGTGGTGCAACTATTGTACATTGTAATGGTAATACGAAAGACGAGGATGTGTGTCAGGATGAAGATGTAGAAACAGAAGAGTTAGACGAAGAAATCTCTTCCGCATTTGGAATAATGTCAGTCTACTGCAATAGTGAATTGCATATCTGGTAAGTAAGCCAAATTAAATGTTACAGTTAAGTTAAAAAAACTCTAATGATGAACGTTTAAATAACTTTAATGATGTAAGTTTCTGATACTACACGTTCGTTTTGAATAACATGACATAAGTACAACTGGTCAATGATTTGTTGAAATATCAGTAACGCAGAGAGTATGGTGAGTAACAAGACATTATTAAAGAAGACATTGTCAAATAAATATTATAGCGTTACAACGGAAGGAAGATCTTTCTATTCTTAAAGAGAAATGTATTTATCATTATAAATTGATTTATTTTAAAGGAACCTTTAGTTGTTTCTTAGTAATTTGTTTTTTTCCCCAGGAAGATGGTCATAGGAGAAGGCAATGCCGAGTAGAGAGTGGACAGTGATTTCAGATAATGCATACAGATACAGTACTTAAAATGATTAAATATCATAGAGTTTGAGACTAGTTGTTTTCAATATTTTTTTCTATAACCAGTTGGATAAAAACTCCTTCTGAGTAGTCAGAATTATGACTTTTTACAAGTATCACCATCCAACAAATCCACATCCTATGTTGAATTAATGAAAAATAATAAGGAAAAGAAAAGTTATTTCAATGACGAAATATGGTTACTGGTTATGTAAATATATTCTGTAAAAAACCCAACCGTGAAGAGTGACTGCCTTAGTATAACATTTGTAGTCTTCAGAGTATTCAAGAATAAACAAGAGCTGTCCCTCCATGTGACGTGTCTCAGTCTGTGCCCTCTCCATGTGCTCAACAATTGTGGTATGTAATTTTAAAATCCTTCAATGCATGACAGATTTACCATCCATACAGTAATTTCATTACCTTTAAACTCGAAGTGTGACTTTCCCTTTGAGGTAGGGACTGTCCGCGACTGACCTTGACCAATTGTGCCAGGTACGAACGTGCATTACAAAATTGTCGACACATGTATGTTATATCATTACACACACTTTCTTCATTAACCATAAACTTTCCTTTTTTTGGCGTTGGTCCTTGCACGCGCCATGTCGGCTTGATGCTTTGAACATGTGTGCCAAGTTATTTTAAAATCAATCAATGCATGACAAGTATTAGTCGAATGTGTGCATCAATACCGGATTCCATTAGTGTGACATTGGCCTTTGAGTTTAGGACGTGGGTCTTGCACACGACACGTCGTCTGTACATTTGTGCCAAGTTATTTTAAAATCCTTCAATGCATAACAAAGATACAGCCCGGACCGCAATATGTGCACTAGTATGGGAAAAATGACAGATCTGTCAATTTATGTGAAATGACTTGATAATGAGGCACACAAACTCTGGTTTCCCTACAGTCGTGTTTACTACTACAAATGTATCTATGAGGCTAGAGCAAGGTATTTTCCTAAGTTGGAGTACGAAAAAGGGACTAGAAACTTGCAATGAACATTTTCCATAAATTGACATAACTTTCACACAAACAACTGGTTTGCTGTGGTCGAGTCACGCTTCTTGAATTTGCTGTTTCTGTGCAGGCATGATGCAAACTTACATAATTAAGTTATGTATATATAATAGTGGTAGGGACCTACAACTTGATACTCAGTTGTGGTGATTCTGCCCGACCACTGCAGATCATAATAGGCCTAAAGGCCTCTGTTTCCCATATATTCAGTTGGTACTTGTAACACCACTTTCAAATACTAAGTATACTAAGGTTTGTTTCAAATAGAAAATTTAGTTTGTTTGTCCCGTTTGTAATAATTGAGATAATGAGGCAGTATAACAAGAGTAAGATGAAAATTAAAACTGTACTGTCAGAACATTAACTGTCTATATGCCTTTTGCACTATTCAAATATCTACATACATGTAACTTGTAATACATTTTACACCAACTACGGATATACATGTAGGTCCGTGCCCCAACCCTCTTTCAGTCAGTGTTTACTGAAATGAGGTAAGAAGGGAAATGTTTGTTGTGCATAACTGTCTGTCTGTCAGTAATCACTTTCAGTCCACTTGAGGCTTTATATTGCAGAATATATTGTTATACTCTAGACACTTATCCTTTAATCTTTTTCAGATATGTGGTCAGTAGTCACGTTCAAGAAGTGCTGTATTTTAATGTGCCAGTACTCTTTGTTTTCTGAAAACTGGTGTGCTTCCCTCAATGAAAACACACTGAACGGCCACATGAAGCGTGGGTTTGCTTGGGGAAATATACAGCAGATGTGTTCTGTGCACGCTGGTTAAGATAAAATTCTTACCCAAAAACAGATGATATTTTTGTCTTGTATGCATATAATTATGATCTAGACTAAATAAAACTATCATCCTGGTTTTAATGTTTTGGATTTTTATACAATTCAAGCATGATGTAGCACTGTAGCGTCTGAAACACGAGTCTAAAATACGCGTTTAGGTATAAAACTGAATCTCATCAGCAAATTTACTTTACAGAGGCACTAATAGATGTCTTTTTGAAATATGACAATATGTTTTTATGCTTTAAACACGTTGTCATTGTTGTATTTTATGTACATGCGTGGTTCGAAAAGGGTACCAAACTGTCAGTATTTTACGTCTGGGTACGAATAACTGTAAGAAATCACATAGATCTTCATGTCTTAAACACAATTTTTAAATGTAGACAGAAATGCAACAATCTAAAGGGAAGATAAAATTCATGCTGTTATCTTTATCCTTATTATTATTATTATTATAATTATTATTATTATTATTATTATTATTATTATTATTATCCTCCTCCTCCTCCTCCTCCTCCTCCTCATTATCATCATCATCATTAATATTATTATTATTATTATTATTATTATTATTATTATCATTATCATTATTTGTTACGAAATACTACTAGAGCCTAATATGTGAAATATGAAAGACAATAGCACAAAAATGGGGATTTCTGGAAACCATTAATAGCCTGATTACTTTCCTTCTGAGGAGGTCAGAACTTTGTAATTAAGTACTTAGTACTTTAGTATGTCATTTAGTATTTAGATACATATTTGTCATATATAAAATCAGTATAAATCAATATGGCCGCCCAAATTCAAAATGTCCGCCAGAAAAACATGATTTTATAGCATAAAATTTGTTTCTTACGAAGTAACAACTTCTAACTTGTGCTAACTTGTTTAATTTCCTCTTACTTCGGCAGTTGACCACTTGACTTGTGATTGCCGGACTACTAAATTGAAAGAAAAATAATCGTGTGGCTTGTTTACCACTCAAAAGCAAAGCTCTTCACTAGCCTAGTTCGAAATTTTGTATTATTTACAGTCACATAATATTATTTATTACGTCATCAGTTCAAGTCTACGTCACCGAGGCAGTAATGTTTTGGTAGCCATTATTTGTAGTGTATTGAATTGAAAGATTTCCCAGTTTCAATTTTTTACCTCGGCTAATTCATGTGACACAAATAAGGATAAACAGCGTTTTATTAGAGAAGGACTTCACTTTATTTTAGTAAGACAATTGAAATCGTGCATAAACAGGATAGAAAAGGACATTTGTTTTCAGATTTTCCTCTGATCTGGCGGTATTTTATTTCGTCATTCCAGAGGCTGAATTTGTACATGAATGTCCTGGCAGCAGCAGTTAGTTGCAGAAAGGAAAACTATCACTTTGAAGAGTACTTATTAATGTCAGTGACAGTGTTTTCAATAAAACAACTGGAATTCAATCATTCATGGAAAAGGAGCTTGATCGACTGAAATGAGATCTTATGTTCGTAACCCGTTTTGTCTGTGAAGAAAGAAAGGTAAAAAAAGCATTAATGTAAGTTTTAAGGTCTTTGAGTTTGAACTATTTTTCGGAAAAGCGTGTGCAATGCTTACAAACGTCGTTGAGAAAATCGAAACGGTTGTACGGCGGCCATTTTGTTTTGAACGTAAACAAAGTTTACACAATCAGAAAAGGCAAAAATGATGAGGCTCCACTTGGTGTAAACAGTCTCATATACAGAGGTTCTTGACCAATCAGAATCTATCAAATTTACCTGCGGTATTATGATTAACATGATATAGTTCTTCGTTATGCACATAAATAAAATTTGAAATGAGAACTACTTTTTGTCTGCGTGTGTCCAGTCCGCATATTGTTTAAATACTTATGTTTCACAGTAAAAACCAGACATTTCAAGGTGTGTTTTCAATGTAAGAAAGAGTGACAGGATAAATAGAATAATAGGTTGGGCTCACCCGATAAATGTCTCCGCCTTGCCAGATAAACTTTTTCCATCCACGCTATCTATTCTCTATGTTTTAATTTCTGTTTTAAGTAGGTGAGAGCTGATCAAACCCACCTTGATTTGATACACACACAAATTCAGTGCTTCAGCGCTTTGATTATTTATAATAACCTTTATTTCCTGAATCTGTCCCATGCCTTCTTACATCTGCCTTGTGACGTCAAACGCCTATCTACGTCATTATTCTGTCATAACGTTATTAACACGACGTCACCGTCATAGTAACTCAAAAAAGCGCAAAGACAAGTTGGACATACAATTTATAGAGCTCTGAAGAAATAATTATGGCGACACGAGACCAGTGGTACAAACCAAATCTTTTATACAACATCCACTACAGTAAGTTTTCTTTTGTGATAACATTGAAACAATGATTTGATTGCGTTTGGATAATTAAAATACATTGTACGTTTTTCTGGATTAAAAAAAAGCTGACAATATAATATTTTGCAAGAATGGTCCAGTGCGCTTATTAAAAAACTGGTTATAAAATTAAAGTCTTCTTAACAAACTGAGAGACTTCTTAAATGACTGCAAAATGTAATTTTACGGAAGATTCACAGGAATAAGTTTACAGGGAAAAGCGCAGTTTGGAATAATAATAATAATAATAATAATAATAACAATTATAATAATAATCCATTTGTATTCTTTATTTAAAGAATGTGACTCGATAAGCCAACAGGCTTATCTTACCCGAGGCCTTCAAACATATACATAATCAAACATGCAAAATCGAAACATAAAAAGAAACATAAGCAAGCTTACCCGAGTTAAATATTTACTGTAATAAATTGGCAGTGAAAAGCGCGGATTAAATATCTTATTAAATTAATTGTTTGGAATTGTATCACGTGATGTATTATTAATAAGCGTCTATAATAAATGTTGATTAACATTTAGCCGGGTCAGGTTACCCCCGTGCTTATTTTACATATCGTAAGAACACAGTCGGAATTCGCCATTTGCTTAAATGATAACAGACGAAACATAGTGACCAGAACTCAAGTTAAATAAAACAATACAAACATTTCTAATGATACTTTACTTATATTTCAGGACCTCCCAAAAAGGTAGAACCACCAAAGTTGATTGTTCAGACCAGCCTTTTCAACCCGAGTGTATGTACGTGCGGGGAACATGGTTGTGAACCGAAATATAGAATGGAGAGAAAAGTTTTATGGAGTATTAAAGAAAGGGACGCAGTTAAGCAAGAAGATAAAACAGGCGAAGAGCAAAAGATAATTGAAGTCAAAGATCTTGAAGATAAATCGAATATAAGAAGTTGTGAAAGCAGTGGAGATATGGAACGTGGTGGTGCTAGTGATAACAAAGGTCAGAGGGCCCAAGAGAAAGAAAGAACGAAAGATAATGTTAACAGAAGTTTACAAAGTTCAGTCGATGTTCAAGAATGTGGTGTTAGCGATGATGGAAATGTTTATACAGATGGTGTTCGAAGAAGAAGCAATGTTAGAGGTGTCTTTGGTGATGGGATGTTTGAAACAGATAGTGTCGGAAGGAGGAACAAAAATGACGGTAGTGTGAGGGGTGATAATAAAATTGACTTTGGTAACGGGAAGATAAACATAGACGGGGTCGTGACAAAGATGAATAATGACGAAAGTGTCAGAGACGAGGGCGGAATTCGCATTGAGAAGGGGTTCACAGAAGTAGTTAGAAGTAAGTTAAGCGATGATGGTAGTATAAGAATTGATGACAGAGGTGACGTTGGCAGAAATGGTGTAAGAAATCATGACAGGTGTGTTGGCATAGCTGAAGAAGATGGCAATACTGGCATTGATGATGGGAACATTGACATAGATCGCGTCGGAATTCAAAACAATCATGATGACGGTGGTGGTGTAGCAAGTCAGAAGAAGGATGGTGGTGCAACTATTGTACATTGTAATGGTAATACGGAAGATGAGCATGTGTGTCAGGATGGAGATGTAGAAACAGCAGAGTTAGACGAAGAAATCTCTTCCGCATTTGGAATAATGTCAGTCTACTGCAATAGTGAATTACACAGCTGGTAAGTAAGCTAAATTGAATGTTACATAATTTCCCGGTATTTGTTTAAGTTTAAGAAATTCTAATGATGAACGTTTAAATAACTTCCCTGGCCGATATCATCCTCGTCCGATATCAACTGTTATCAAAAGACAGTAACCAGAGAATTGAGAAAAAAAATTTAAAAAAAACATTGTCAAATATTATAGTGTTGGGGGGGGGGGCTTTATATTCTCTATATATAATAATCTATTTTAAAGGAACCTTTAGTTGTTTCTTAGTATTTATTTCTTTTCTTTTCCAGGAGGATGGTCATAGGAGAAGGCGATGCCGAGTAGAGAGCGGACAGTGATTTCAGATAATGCATATATATACAGTACTTAAAATGATTAAATATTATACAGTTTGAGACTAGTTGTTTTCAAATAATTTTTTTCTATAACCAGTTGGATAATAACTTCTTCTGAGTAATCTGAATGACGACTTTTTACAAGTATCATCATCAAACGAATCCACATCCTATTTTGAATTAATGATAAATAATTAGGAAAGAAAAGTCATTCCAAGGATGAAATATGGTTAAATATATACTGTAACAGTAAAACCCAACCGCGAAGAGTGACTGCCTTAGTATAACATGAGTAGTCTTCAGAGTATTCCAGAATAAACAAGAGCTGTCCCGCACAAGAGACAAATGCCCCCGGAAGCCGTGTCTCAAAGTCTGTGCCCTCTCCATGTGCTCAACATTTTAAAATCCTTCAATGCATGGCAGATTTTCCATCCATACAGTATTTCATTACCTTTAAACTCTAAGTGTGGCTTTAACCTTTGAGGTATGGACGTGGTTCATGCACGCGACACATTGTCTTGATGTGCTGAACATTTGTGCGAAGTCTGTATTTGAAAAGTTTAAAATCAATCACTGCATGACAAAATTACAATCCTGACACAAATGTATGCATATACAGGATTACCTTACCCATAAACTCGAAGCGTGACCTTGATCTTTGAGGTTCGGACGTTGGTCTTGCACGTGACTTGTCTGCTTGATGCGTTGAACATGTGTGCCAAGTTATTTTAAAATCAATCAATGCATGAAAAGTAATAGTCCGGACACGAATGTGTGCATAAACACAGGGTTCCATTAGTGTGACCTTGACCTTTAAGATTGGGACGTGGGTCTTGCATCCGACACATCGTCTGGACATTTGTGCCAAGTTATTTTAAAATCCTTCAATGCATAACAAAGATACAGTCCGGACCGGAATGTGTGCACATATACATGATTCCATTACCTTCAAACTCTAAGTGTGACATTGCCCTTTAAGATAGGGGCGTAGGTCTTGCACGCGACACATCGTCTTGATGTGCTGAACATTTGTGCAAAGTTATTTTAAAATCCTTCAATGCATGACAAAGTTACAAACCGGACACGAATGTGTGCATATATACCGGATTGGTTTTTATTCATAATTACCTGTATTACCTGAAATTGTCCCATGCGTCCTTACATCTGCCTTGTGACGTCAAACGTCTGTCTACGTCATTATTCTGTCATAACGTTATTAACACGACGTCACCGTCATAGTTACTTAAAAAAGCGCAAAGACAAGTTGGACATACAATTTATAGAGCTCTGAAGAAATAATTATGGCGACACGAGACCAGTGGTACAAACCGAATCTTTTATACAACATCCACTACAGTAAGTTTTGATTTGTGCTATAACTGAAGCACTGATTTAAGTGCGTTTGGATAATGAAAATGCGTTTTCCTGGATTAAAATAACAAAGCTTTCAGCATGATATTAGAATAGTCCAGTGCGCTTATTTCAAAACTGGGTATAGCATTAAAGTCTTCTTAACAAACTAAGAGAATTCCTCAATGACTGTAAAATGTCTTTTTACGGAAGATTCAGAGCAATAAGTTGACGGGGAAAGCGCAGATTAAATTTCTGATAAAAATAATTGTTTGGAATAATAATAATAATAATATTCTTTACTTAAAGAAGGTGACTCGATAAACAGGCTTATCTCACCCGAGGCCTTCAAACATATACATATTCAAACGTGTAAAATCAAAGACATGTTAAACATCAGTACAATATATATTAAAAAGGAAAAACGAGTAAGTTTACCCGAGTTAAATATTTACTGTATAATAATATGAAATTTGTTATTTGTTGGTGAGTAGATAGTTTCTGTATTTTGTATCACGTGATGTATTAGATATAAGTATCTATAATAGATTGTGATTAACATTAATGAAATTGCCCCGTAACTGTAAGTTTGCTTAATTAAAACGAACAATAATATATTAGACAAAATGTCTTCAACGGTCTACAGAATTTGATTGTATTCGCCAAAACAACGTTATTGACAACATGCGAAAGAAGGATATATAAATACCATGACAAGATTATAGCGCGGGAATCAATACCTTCTTTGTCAGAACACCAAAATGAAAGCAAACAATGTGGACTTGATATACCCTTGTTTGAACTGCACTGTTTCATACATAGGTTCCTTAATTATAGACCGGAAACAAAATTCTCTTCACTTGCTATTGCTTGCACAGGAATGCAGAGAAAATGAGAATGATAATTAATTGGAACAATTGTAGTCCTAGTTGAGAGGAAGATAAATCCATTTTAGAAATTTAGCCGGGTCAGTTTACCCCAGTGCTTATTTTTACATACCGTAAGAACACAGTCAAAATTCGCCATTTGCTTAAATGATAACAGACGAAACATAGTGACCAGGACTTTAGTTAAATAAAACAATACAAACATTTCTAACTATATTTAACTTATATTTCAGGACCGCCCAAAAAGGCAGAACCACCGAAAATGATCGTTGAAACAATCCTTTTCAACCCGAGTGTCTGTACGTGCGGGGAACATGGTTGTGAACCAAAATACAGAATGGAGAGAAGAGTCTTATGGAATAATAAAGAAAGGGACGCAGTTGAGCAAGAATGTAAAACAGGCGAAGAGCAAAAGGCAACTGAAGTCAAAGCTCTTGAAGAGAAATCCAATATAAGAAGTTGTGAAGGCAGTGGAGATATGGAACGTGGTGGTGCTAGTGATAACAAAGAACAGAAAGCACAAGAGAAAGAAGGGTCAAAAGAATATGTTAACAAAGGTTTACAAAATTCTGTCGATGTTCAAGAATGTGGTGTTAGCGATGATGGAACATTTTATACGGATGGTGTTAGAAGGAGCAATGATGGTGGTTGTGTCAAAGATGATGTCGGAGTTTGCTTTGTTAATGGGATGATTAAAACAGATAGTATCGGAAGAAGGAACAATGATGGCAGTAGTGCCAGAGGCGATAGTGAAGTTGGCGTTGGAAATGGGATAATTAAAGCAGGTAGTGTCGGAAGAAGGAACAATGGTGACGGTAGTGTGAGGAGTGATAATAGAATTGACTTTGGTAGCGGGAAGATTAACATAGACGGGGTCGTGACAAGGAGAAATAATGACGAAAGTGTCAGAGACGAAGGCGGAATATGTATTGAGAAGGGTTTCACAGAAGTGGTTAGAAGGAAGTTAAGCGATGATGGTAGTATAAGAAGTGATGACGGGGGTGACGTTGCATTTAGTGGCATTGGTGATGGGAAAGCTTACATCGATCGTGTCGGAAGTCAAAACAATCATGGTGATAGTGTCAAATGTGATGGCGGTGGTGGTGTAGAAAGTCAGCGCAAGGATGGTGGTGCAACTACTGTACACTGTAATGGTAATACGGAAGATGAAAATGTATGTCAGAATGTAGAAACAGATGAGTTAGACGAAGAAATCTCTTCCGCATTTGGAATAATGTCAGTCTACTGCAACAGTGAATTACATAGCTGGTAAGTAAGTGTTATAGAATTAATTTGTTTAAGTTTAAATAACTTTAATAATGTAAGTTTCATATACTACACATTCGGATAGAATAACATGAAATAAGTGTTTGTTGAAATATCAGTAACACAGAGTATATTGAGTACCCAGAAGCTATAACCATAGAAGACATTGTCAAATAAACATTATTGTGTTACAACGGAAGGAAATTCCTTCTTTTCTTAAAGTTCTTAAAGAGAACTGTATTTATCATTATACATTAATTTATTTTGAAGGAACTTTTCTTGTTTCTTAGCATTTAATAAATACATGTAAACCTTTTCTTTTCCAGGAGGATGGTCATAGGAGAAGGCAATGTCGAGTAGAGAGCGGACAGTGATTTCAGATAATGCATACATACACAGTACTTAAAATGATTAAACATCATAAAGTTTGAGACTAGTTGTTTTCAAATAATTTTTTTGTATAACCAGTTGGATACTAACTTCTTCTGAGTAATCTGAATGACGACTTTTTACAAGTATCATCATCCAACGAATCCACATCCTATGTTGAATTAATGATAAATAATTAGGAAAGGATAAGTTATTTCAAGCATGAAGAGTGACTGCTTTAGTATAATATTAGTAGTCTTCAGAGTACTCAAGAATAAAAATATATGAATACCTTTGTAGCAACTATTGGGGACTACCCTACCAAAGAAATGACTTTTTACAATATAAAATAGTATTTCATGGAATAAAAATAAGTTTGAGGGAAAATTGTATGAACGGTAAGTTAGTCTCTATTACAAGAGTGAGGGACTGTAAGTCATCAATTAATACACATAAAAATCTGAATTTGTCATTTCCCTTGGGCGGTCTCTTAATACAAGTTTGACTGTACTCCAATATTTGTAAGATAAGAGTAACAAACTTAAAGACGGAGTTAGGGGAGAATCTTGCGGGGCGGGGGTGGGGGTGGGGGGCGGAGAGAGAGAGAGAGAGAGAGAGAGAGAGTGCCAGTGTTTGATGTAGAAATACTTGATATACCATCTATACCTTTTAGGGAATGAAACAGACAGAGATAATTGTGGTTTTCCTTATTTTAATTAGTATGACTATTCTCCCTTGATATTTTACATGGACCCTTCCTACTAAAACTTGGTTATCTAAAACCTTTAAATATTTGAAAGTCTGGTCCCTACTAAAATTTGGTCGTCTCTGTATTTTTGCAAATGGCGTCAGAAGAACTAAGGGAGGTACTCTACTTTTCCTAATTTAAGTCAGAACGAGTTGTCACCCTTGATTATTGCAAATGGTGTAGGGAAATCAAAGGGAGGTAACTGTGGTTCTTCTAAATAAAGTCATTACGAGTTGTTCCTTGATATCTGTAATGGCGTCTTCAGAGGAAAGGGAGGTAAATCTGGTTTTCCTTATTTAAGTCAGTACGAGTTGTGTCCCTTGATTTTTGTATATGGAGTCGGGAAATCAAAGGGAGCTTACTCTGGTTTAACTATTTTTAGTCAGTACGAATTGTGTTACTTGATTTTGCAAATGGCGTCTGGGAACAAAGGGAAGAAATCGTGGTTTTCCTAGGTTAACTCAGTACGAGTTGTGTCCCTTGATGTTTGCAACTGGCGTCGGGAGTACGAGTTGTTTCCCTTGATTTTTACAAATGATATCGGGAGCACAAAGGGAGGTTACTCTGGTTTTCCTAATATAAGTCAGTCTCCATATCAGCCCCTCATGGCGTGCACGTCGCAGAGCAGGGTCTCGCCAGATACTTGACTTCGGTCTTGTAGCCGTCGGGGCCCTGACCAACAACGACGGGTGTGGCCCTAGACAGGGTTGTTTGTTGGTCCAGCTGAACGAACATCAAGCATGGTACCTCGGACTACCTCCCCTGTAACGAAACGAAGAGGATGGTTCAGCGATTGACGAGTGACTGCTCTGAAGCCCCGCTTGTCGGCGATGTATGCCAGACGGCAGGCATCAACACAGAAGACGACAGACCTTGGATGTTGACAGTTGCAGTGGAAGACCAGACATGCCTGCCAGGTAGAAGACTTTGATAAAATGAATAGTGAGTTTATCAGAATATCATCCATCGTTATATTTCGATAAACCACCGAAAAACATAATACAATAATTCATAAACCATCGAAAAACACAAAATAAATGGTTTAAACCGGCGCCGATTATAAAACGACGTGTTTATATACAGTTATGAGTATGCTCATAAAATGTGGCTCCCATTAGCCGCGCGACTATAAATGTGAAATCACTTGTAGCTCTTACATTATTAAGAAAGTGACCGTCACTTGTTCGAAAAACATTCCTAAAATTGTTTTTAATCGAAACCAAGGTAACTTTCTACCAAGTTTCGTCAGAATTTACTGACTTGTAGCGCACATATTTGTAAGGAACGATAAATATCATCTGGCTGATGGAATTAGTCCTACATAAAAATGAGACCATCCAGGGAATATTTACGTTCATCAAGTGGTTTCAAAGAAGCTGAAACAGACCCCGAGTGGTAACATTAAATGTTCAAACATGGCTATAAATGTGACAGCTTGTTTCTTTCATAAATATAAATCGTAAAGAATACACTTCAATATCCAAAAGTGTAAAAGTAGAAGAATCAGTACTAGATTCCTATCCTCCGCAAGAAACTGCCAATTTTCTCACATTTAGATAAATAGTCGTTAACAGGGCTCGAACCCATGAACTTCAATCTATGAGCAGATACAGTGATTTCGAGTCAGCGACTTTAACCACTCGACCACTGAGGCGGATTGGAACAGTCTCTCAAGTCGTATATCTAGCTGAAAAGTCAAGAAAAGATTGCGGTTTGAAACATTGTAAGCCTTCGGATAATATATTTGAACTTACAACGGTGTTTAACAAAGTCGAACGTGTTGTAGAATGTATATCCGCCTCGCTACCACGTATGATATTTTAATGAAAACATAAGCCGACAAAGGGAGGTAATTTTGTCAGAAATGTAGGGATGTAATCGATTCAAACGATATCGATATATCAACGATAAAACACTTTCGATTCGATATCGATTGCCGTTTTGAAAAATCGTATATCGAATCATGTTATACCGTGTAATGATCTACAGTTTCACGTTCTAAAATTCCATCAAAACTCAACCGGAATATAAACAATCACTCTACCCAGAGTTCTGTGGTTTTTCTAACGAATGATAATTTAATGAAATGTGGTCTCATAGGCAAATATTTTTCAGCACTGCAAGGGTTATTATATATTATAGACCAGAACCATATGTTTGCACAAATAAAATCAAAGGATTTGGTAGAAAATGTAGTCAGTGACTTTTTTACGCCCATGTATCGATATATCGCTGTATCGTCGATATTTCTAAATCGATGTATCGATACAAAAATTTTAATCAATTACATCCCTACAGAAATGAGGGGGTAGATATACACGAAAAAGAAAAAGGTGAAATATATAAATGTATGGAGTGAATGCCAGTTTAAAGTTGCACATTCAACGCGAAAATTCATGGCGCCTAGAATAAAACATAGAGGCAACAAAATACACGTTACAAGCTTAGCATTATTATTCCTACGGGAAACTAAATTCCTCGGTTTTTGAAATTATTTAACTATAAAGGAATAAATGTTTACCACTCTTATTTTTTCCGAAATATTATGTCGACCCCGCTGAGGACTGAAATTTCTGTCTTCCATTTTCGTGCAAAATGTGATTTGTGGTTGTGTTTAAATGGTTATTAGTTTATCCAGCATTGTCTTTCTATTTTAATTTCAATTTCCAATATTCAGCTCTCCGTATTTAGTGAGCGCAGTTGTAGTCATCACTTTCGGTGCTTTGATTCTTACTGGCGGATTCTTTCGGATCGGGACACCACTCGGACTTTTCCGTTGAAAAAAATGGTTAAATGCTACGTCCGAGGTTATTTCTACGGAACAGCCCGAGCGATGTTACAATGGAAAGATTGTTGAGGTTTCTAGTGGGGAATAACATGATTTTGGAAGGATTTTTAAAAAAAATTTAATTCATTTTTTAAAATTTAATGTGATTAGGGAGTTATTTATTATTTCAAAGGATAACGAGTATTAAAAAACGTATATACTGACACAAATTGACTCTACCTGTGCGTAACCCTTTGATTGCCTCATGCCCTGGTAAATTTTCTTTTCAAGCACGGGTCTGCTGAGTAAATGTCATGATACATTGACGTAAATACAATGACAAAATGCCCTGGGCAGTTTTAAGTACTAACGATAAGGTTGCACCTTTGACCAATGATCAGTTGATCTTTTAGCCACATTGATATTCTTTCTAAAGGGATGGTCAAAAAATGTTGAAGGTAAACATATATTTTTAATTATTTGTCGTGTTATAATTGAAAATAAATCATCATACCCTGTTATTAAAGATGTTGATACACTGGAAACAGTAAGGCGGCGTATGATACAGTGTAGACAAAGGCATGGTAAGCATGTTTGACTTAGACTGTTAAATCAGATTACATTTGTACTTATTTAATTAACGCCATCTTACATTTTATGGAAAACATATATTAACCAACAACATTTTGTATTATCTAATGCTAAGCTTGTAAATGGCTCTATGAGCCGTGTGCGTTAAGCAGATATTACAAAAGCAAATGAATAAGTAAGAAAGAAAAATACCAGGAGCTTGTAATTGTATCTACATGTTTATGTAACCTAAACACAATAGTCTGGTCTTTGGATTTCTACTTCTAGGAATGGGGAAAATATTATTGTTTATAGCTATTTTCCCCTTATTTTTCTAATACTATTGTATACAGCTATATTAGTTGTATAGTGACTGTTGCAATGAATGCGTGTTATTACTGATTTTTTTCCGGATTTTGCTGCATAATTTTGCTGTATAGTAAGTTACCGAATGAAAGACAGAGTTTGGATTCACCAGTTGTCCTTGTCTAGGCTGGGTTCGAGTCTCTCTGTTGTGAGTATAGAATGTGTTTGTTTGTTGATAACTATTTATTGCCTTACTAGAAAGCATGGTAGATACAATCTCTTATCCACATATTATTGAAAGATAATTTCGTTAGTTTTGGACCATGTTGGTAGTGGCCTTAGGCAAGACACTATTTCCACTTCGAGGTTGATTCCATCTGGAATCAGTCTCGAGAGCGTTTAATATCAGTTGTAAGAACTTGTTTCGCAACCGAGAATAAATAAATTAGTATAAATTTGTATATAGTGGAAAAAGAAAAAAGGATAAAAAAAAAGGGGGGAGGGGGGGGGGGGGGGGTAAACGGTTAGTTTTGGTTTGACCCTCGCGACATTTTGACGAACTGTTGCTTATTATAGGCTTATATTTCTCCAAGTGTTTCAATTCGTGTACATGTACATGTTTTGTATCACAAAGCATTTTCCTGTTTTCAATCTAATCTGCTGTTACTTTTAATATCATGTATACTTTTTAAATTTATTTTCATTCATTTGACTAATAGAAATTGTAAAAAACAGGTTTTGTTTCGAGTGTTTGTGTTATACCGAAATTTTCTTACATAAACGATTATATAAGTTGTTCTTACTTTCGAGGATTTTTTTTTATCATTTTACAATAATTGAATGTTCGTTTACACGAAGAGAGCTATCAAAATAATCATTGTCTTCCCCAAACGTATCAGTATTCACTTTGTTTACTATCAGTATTCACTTTGTTTACTATCAGTATTCACTTTGTTTACTATCAGTATTCACTTTGTTTACTATCAGTATTCACTTTGTTTACTATGAAACCAACCTTGTTTGGTTTGTACACATGGGAAAGCGCGAAAATGCATGTAGATTTATTTTAATAATATTGCTTAGGATCGCTAATCATACAATAACTGTGAGTTTTGTAAGTATAAACTAATCAAGTATTATCTCGAACCTGTTGTCATAATCCAGAAATTGATTGAGAATATATTCCATTTATAGCTCAACTTTTCGAAGAAAAGGGGAGCTATCCTACTCGCCCCGGCGTCGACGTCGGTGTCGGCGTCGGCGTTGGTGTCACACCTTGGTTAAGTTTTTCGTACCACCCCACTTTATTTCAAAAGTATTAGAGGTATGGCTTTGAAACTTACCATACTTGTTTACCATCATAACCTCCATCTAAAGATAACTCTGTAAAGGTTTTTGACAGAATTATGGCCCTTTTTTGACTTAGAAAGTGTATTGAGCTTGGTTAAGTTTTTTGTTCCACCTAATTTTATTTCAAAACCATTGGAGGTATTCCTTTGAAACTAACCATACTTGTTAACCATCATGACATACATCAACAGACAAGAGTACATAACTCTGTAAAGGTTTTTGACAGAACTATGCCCCTTTTTTACTTAGAAAATACATTGAATATGGGTAAAATCCACTTATTGCCTTAACCCTTTGAGATATTGCTTTGAAACTTTGAATGCTTGTTTGCATCATTACTCCCATCTGTAGACAAGAGAAGGTAACTGTCAGGGATTTGTTTTAAAAATTAAGGCCCTTTGTCGACTTAGAATCTTGGTTAAGTTTTTCGTACCAGTCCACTTTTTGACTAAACTGTTTGAGATATTAATTTGAAAGTTGGAATACTTATAAACCATCATGATCCCAAAACATGGGCAGGAGAAGGTAATTCTGTCAATGATTTTATTTTAAATTATGGCCTTTTTGACTTAGAAACTCAGTTAAAATTTTCATTCTTGTCCACTTGATGACTTAACCATTTGAGATATTACTTTGAAAGTTGGAGTACTTATGTATTATCATGAGACCTATCTGTAAGCAAGAAAAGATAACTCTGTGAAAATGTTTCTTGATTTGTACTTAGAAATTCCTAGTTAAAGTCTTGTGTGCCCTTAACTGTCAAAGTTTTGTTTTATAGACAAGCACTAAAAAGTCGAGCGCGCTGTCCTACTGACAGCTCTTGTTTAATTTGGACAGTGCCATAATTTTCAAAGGAGTGCCGACTACTGGATGAATAGACCGAGAAAAGGGCAGACAATGATCAAACTGTACGATTCGTAATAAACTGCAATGGTCCGAAAGGTAAAATTCCATTTCCGCAGCCGTTTGAAGGTTCGACGAACATTTTGTTATATTTTTGCTGGTTGCAGATGTGACTGCATAATTTATGTATATACATGTAATAAAATGATATCATCGGCTAAAAGATAATATATGTTTACAGTATAGACTTTTCAATTGTAAAACTGCCGTACAACAGTGCAGTGGTGTTGGTCCACTCGAATGTCCCCTGAGGATACGATTGTGCAAGCTTATCGTAGTCTACACCGGCTGTGAAGACATACACGGATGTGCAAGCATAGCGTAGTCTAAACTGATTGTGAGGACAGACACTTATGTGCAAGCTTATCGTAGTCTACACCGGCTGTGAAGACATACACGGATGTGCAAGCATAGCGTAGTCTAAACTGATTGTGAGGACAGACACTTATGTGCAAGCTTAGCGTAGTCTACACTGATTGTGAGGACAGACACTTATGTGCAAGCTTAGCGCAGTCTACACTGGATGTGAATACAGACTAAATTTCCATCGGTGAGTTAGTTTGAAATAATATTTTTTACATTGACTGTACATGATAAAAAATAGTTTGACCCTATTGTTGCCGACATGGTTGTTAAGACAGTTGTTTTACACCATTGGTCGCAATACAGACAAGGTTAAGGCTCTGTGACAATTTTCTTAAATGTATGTTCTTGGCTTGTTGCAGGAATAAACATGTATTAATCAGATATTCTGTTTATATTTGAAGTTATACAAAATAAATAATAACAACATCAAATGAATGAATAAATAAGAAAAAAAAAACACAAGGAGCTTGTAATTATATCTACATGTATATGTAACCTAAACACAATAGTCTGGTCTTTGGATCTAAAAAGGACTTATGGCACATTAATAATTGAAATGAATGAACATAAATAAAATAAACATGTTTACAGGTACAGAAGAGTCGTTTGTGAAACTTACAACAGACTTATGGTGCTGACTCAGCTGACTGTCATCTTACCACACGGATGTGCAAACTGATCATAGTCTACACTGGTAGCGAACGCAGACTTACACTTATTTATGTTACATTGATTGTATATAGGCTGATGGTGAGATACACTAATCGAAATGGCATACAAACTTGTCTCCGGCAGGATAATCTAAGAATACATTCCATTTTTGTTTAAATTTGGACAGAGCCATAATTGTGCAAAGGGGTGCCCGACTACTGGCATTATTTATTTATTTATTCATTTCAGGATGACTGTGGTTTACGTTGGTCGTAAAAGCTGAATTGGATAAGCACTTTGTTACATTCTTGAACGACAAGGTTCATGTTTCACATATTTTGTATGTAGATGGTTGTGGTTCACATTGGTCGTAAAGGCAGAATCACTTGTCGCCAGCAGATTAAATGTTGGATGACCACGCTTGTGATACCATTGGCTTACTCCATGTTTAATTATATCTACCTGTTTAATCAGACATTCTGTTAGTACATATTTTATATTTGACATATCATAATTCAAAAGAAAATGGATGCAGGTACAGAATGTTCGTTTTGGAAAACTTACCATAGAATGATATTGCTGATTCAGCCGATTGTCCCCTCACGACACAGATCATACGGTTCAGTCGGCTTATGCTCTACACGTACTGGAAGCGAAGTCAGGCTCCTTTGCCGCCACAGAAATGCCTAATTATTTTAAAAATAAATTATTTAGGCAGATTATGAATTACACATGTCGAAAAGGGAGACTAAACTTGAGTCCAGCAGTGTAGTTTAAAATTATTTATATTGCATCGAGAGTATTAGATGATTGCATGTGATTCATATTGGTCGTAAAGGCAGAATATCCTGCCGTCAACATGGTAAATGTTGGATGACCACTCTACTGGTATTCTTGGTTGGCTACAGATTAGTTTAAACTTCCCTCTTATCGATGGTATTTGGAAAATTGTGGTTCACATTGGTCGTAAAGGTAGAAGCACTTGCCGACGGTGCAGGGTAAATGTCGGATGACCACTAGCTTGATTCAGTGCCCGTCTATAATATCCTATATATACTACCGTATACCCTATATATCATATATCCTATATATTAATCGGACATTCTGTAAAACTAGAAGTTTATTTTTACATACATTGTATTACAATTAAAACTATACATTTTTACAGTCACAGAATATCTATTTTGCAAAACTTACAACAGAACGAAGGTCTAATTCAGTCGATTGTCCCTCACGACATAGATGTGCAGACTGATTATGGTCAACACTTGAAGCGAGGTCAGGGTCATTTGCCACCATAGAAACCCTAAATATACATACATGTATTTATTTTAAATTGATTGTGTAGGCTGGTTATGAATAACACTAAGCGAAAACGCAGATACACTTCTCGTCAGCAGACCGACTGTTCCATGATGTTTAAGTTTGATCATGATCTACAGTGGACGTAAAATCAGACTCACCACCAGCAGGTTAGTAATAGCTCACACAGCTTACATCGATTGATATAACTAAACATATTTAGTCGGTCAATAGCTATGCATAGCTAATGTTTATTGTACTGATATACCGACATGAAATACAATTTGATTTGATTTGATTTGATAATTGACTTCAGCCTTTTGCTTGTCAGTGAGACGGATATGCAAAGTTGATGAAATGGTCTATACTGGTCTATACTGGTCTTCTTGTCAGACTCGTCTGTTGTGAATAAGGTATGGTATACATGTTTAATCGAACTTTCAATGTAAAAAGTGTTGTTCAATTTTAACTACGTTTGCTATATACGACACGCAAAATCTTTTAAAATACTTTTTAAATAAAAAGGACATAATACAAGTTACAGGTACAGAATATTGGTACAAGTACGAATGCCACAAGAGCAGACTTCACCCTGACGGCACAGATGTGCAAGCCGATCATGGAGACTCACCTGGTTTAAACTCATTAATTGCATTCTTGTAAGTACAAAATGTGTTATTCATTCGCACATGTAACTAACAACAGTATGACGTGACTGTCACCTATGACACTGATATGCAAGTTGATCATGATTTATACCGGCGGAGAAAGCAGACTTACAACAAGGTCATGGTACTGATTCAGCTGACTGTCCCTGACAACACGCATATTTAGACTGAGCATGGTATACACTGGTCTTGGTGGAAGATGAATGTCGTCAGTAAGGTAAGGTTAAGTTAAATCCTTTGTTATTTCTCTGTTGGCTGTGAGTTCGACTATATTTTATTCGGACTTTCTTGAAGTAGTAAACAAGGATAATCAAACTAATAGTCCTGGATAATGAAAATAGCGTACTGTAATTTAAATAGTGTGCTGTTATTGGTACAAGATGTATTTTAAACGGGCATTATGGAAATACCATAAATTTATATTTGACATACATTTTGTATCACAATTAAAACAATACATGTTTATAGGCACAGCATTTTCGTTTTGCATAACAAACAACAAAATGATGGTATTAATTCAGCTGATTGAACCCTGACGACACAGATGTTCAATCTATCTGATCATGGTCTGCACAAGAAGCGAAGACATTGGCAGTCACAGAAATACACATTACCGGCATTTATTTTGCATTGATTGTATTGGCCGATTGTGGTCTACACTTGTAGAAAATGCAGACACACTTCTCATCGTCAGACCGACGGAACGTGATGGGATGTTCAAGCCGATCATGATCTACACTGATCGCAGACTCGCCACCAGCAGGTTAGTAAAAGATCACATGACCAACAACAATTAAAAAAGACGTATTGTAATTTAAAGAAAACATTAATTCGGGTAGAGAATATTGGTGCTGCTACAGCCCTCGCTTACCGGTACCACACGGTCTCACTGGACGACACAGGTCTTCAAGTTAGACTCATCTGTTGTGAGTAAAGTTTGGTGAATACTGTGACTACTGTGACTACTTTTATATATTTTTGCTGGCTGCAGGTTCGAATTTATATATTTTTAAAACGGAATTTCTGTGAAAAGATTAATTTCAAAGCCAACGTTTGTTGTTATATTCTTCACTGGCTACAACTTGGCCATCAAATAAACTAAATTTGGTATTTATGAATAGAAAAATCAAACCATTTAAGAATTAAAAGGATGTGCTGTTATAACCATAATACAAGTGTACAAATACAGAATATTAAGTTTTGAATCAGCCGATTTTACCCTGACGATATAGATGGGCAAGCAGATCATGGTCTACACTTGTCGTGAAGCGAGACTCGCCTGTAGCCAACAGATAAGTTAACAGTTATTCAGTTTACATCGAATTGAAAAGACGTAAGGCAAAGCATATTTACATAATATCCATTTGTACATATTTAAGAACAGTGTGACGGTGCTCATTCTAGACGATTGTCGTCTGACGAGACTGGTGTACAAGTTGATCATGATCTATATAGATCGAAAAAGCAGACTGACTTGCTGCCGGCTGGGTTCGAGCCTTGTAATCATGTCTCTTTATGTTAGATAGTTAACAGTTTCTTACGGATGATAGGGATCTAGTACTGGTTCTCCCCAAGGAATATGTTTAAGTAATCTACTCGCCTGTAAATATGACCGAAATATGGTTGAAACGTACAACATCAATAACTCCTTGCCACCATGCAGGACGTTGTTTTGGTCGAATGAAAATGTGAAATTGTTTAAAATATCCGTACATCGTCTAATAAACCACGATTTGTAGTGATGCTCATTTATAAACCTTGAAGGCTAGCGGCAGGACTATTTATGAATTTTATTCGGATTTTCTGTAAATAATCATATTTCAAAAGTCATTTAATTACAAATATATTGAAACAAACAGCTACCCAGAATGAACAGGTCAAATTAAATAAAAATTCTAACTGTTAATTTTACAACAGGGTCACGGTACTGATTCAGAAGACTGCCCCTGACTATTTGTCATGATCTACACTGGCATTGAAGGGAGAAGAATGCCGTTAGTAAGGTAAGGTTACTTCTTTGCTGGCTGTAGATTCGACTATAAATACATATACTATTTGGACTTTCTTGCAATATCTAAATTTCTTGTGCAGTTAAATTGGAAGTCATTTACAAAGATACTTTGTACTGCATTATTTAATATCTCTGCATTCATGGCAATCAACGTAAGTTCTGTAGAATCCTACGCGAGAGCATAAGATTAAAACCCAGTTTAAACGAAACATTCTTTACCCAGAATGGGGCAATGGTGATTAAGTTCTTTGCACAAGGAAAGTAGGGGATATTCGAACCTTGGTCCCCGCAGTTTCTCTCGTGTATGGGGAAAGCGACCGTAACCACTCGGATTGGATATCAATTGATTGGTCGTCACTCGTGTCACATTCCATATGATGTGGCCAAAATCAGTCGGCGTGTTAAGGCCACATGTCTGTCGTCGGCTTGACACGAGAGTGACTAAAGTAGTTACAGATTAAGCGTTCTTCACAGTTAAGTTGGGATAAAATAAATAAATGAAATATGTTCTACAACGATAAAATTACTTGCACTAATTCTCACACACACTTGCAACGACAACATTATTAGCACTCTTTTCTCCAGATTTTCCACCACCATAATGTGACCGTCGTAGGGATATTTCATCTAGACATTTACTAGTAACTGCTATGTAATGCTGCTGTAAGACCTATTTAGTGGAACGTACTCACCACTCTGACGACAGCATATCCTATGCCAGCTTCATCCTTCTGACGTAAGTGAAAAGCTTGTCAATTCATACGAAATTATGTTTAGTTCAATTACGAAAAAAACTTTCGTTTTATTAGCTCGACTTTTCGAAGAAAAGGGTAGCTATCCTACTCGCCCCGGCGTCGGCGTCGGCGTCGGCGTTGGTGTCGCACCTTGGTTAAGTTTTTTGTACCACCCCACTTTATTTCAAAACTATTAGAGGTATGGCTTTGAAACTTACCATACTTGTTTACCATCATAACCTCCATCTACAGACAAGAGTACATAACTCCGTCAAGGTTTTTGACAGAATTATGGCCCTTTTTTGACTTAGAAAGTGTATTGAGCTTGGTTAAGTTTTTCGTACCACCTCACTTTATTTCAAAACCATTAGTGGTATTGCTTTGAAACTAATCATACTTGTTTACCATCATGACCTACATCAAGAGACAAGAATACATAACTCTGTCAAGGTTTTTGACAGAATTATGCCCCTTTTTGACTTAGAAAATACATTGAATATGGGTAAAATCCACTTATTGTCTTAACCCTTTGAGATATTACTTTGAAACTTTGCATGCTTGCTTAAATAATTACCCCCATCTATAGGCAAGAGAAGGTAACTCTGTCAGGGATTTGTTTTAAAAATTAAGGCCCTTTATCGACTTAGAATCTTGGTTAAGTTTTTCGTACCAGTCCACTTTTTGACTAAACTGTTTGAGATATTAATTTGAAAGTTGGAATACTTGTTTACCATCATGATCTCCAAACATGGACAGGAGAAGGTAATTCTGTCAATGATTTTATTTGAATTATGGCTCTTTTTGACTTAGAAACTCAGTTAAAATTTTCATTCTTGTCCACTTGTTGACTTAACTATTTGAGATATTACTTTGAAAGTTGGAGTACTTATGTACCATCATGAGACTTATCTGTAAGCAAGAGAAGATAATTCTGTGAAAATGTTTCTTGATTTGTACTAAGAAATTCCTAGTTAAAGTCTTGTGTGCCCTTAACTGTCAAAGTTTTGTTTATTGGCAAGCACTAAAAAAGTCGAGCGCGCTGTCCTACTGACAGCTCTTGTTGAATCGGTCTTAAACACTCAAGATCTTTCCACACTCGCACGAGAGAGATGTGAAGCGAGATTTTCACCATTGCTACACAATTTGCAGCTGGATTGACTGATGCACGAGTGACATCAGAGCTTTTTCCCAATGACACATCTCGTGCCTTAGCTAGAATTCGAACCCAGGAACTTCTGTTATTGAGGTGGCTGCCCTAACCGCTGAATTATCGCCCACATGGGAGGAATTCGCAATGGTATATGGGTGGAGCGTCGGGCGCCTAACCCATAGTTCGTGGGGTTGAATCACGACAGAGGCATTTGACCCCACAGTCCTTTCTTTCAGCGTGAGTTCCGTGAGTTCTGGTCAGAACTCAAGGAGGCAGTCACCGAAGGTAGTTACTATAATTAGCTATAGAACTTGTTTTACAATCGATGTAAAATGATTAAGTTTAAATTAAGTGGCATAAGACTTTTAAACAAAGTACAAATGTATCATTTAAAAGTAGGGCTTCTGTGACGGGGAATTAGTAGTTTCTCTTGCTTGAAGCATAGTTCCTAAGCCCGCATTGTCGATGCCGGATATGCAGCATTGTGTTCAAATATATAGCTTAACCGTCCCGATCTTTCAGTACCCTTACTTAACGTCGTGCGTATATATTGAAAAATTTGTTTCAAACGACATCTCCTAATAAACCGCTTGACAGAAGTTGATGCAACTTGGCAGTTATATGTCTTGGTCCTCTATCAAAGTTGTTCAATACATTTTCATTTCATGCATAATTCTGGTTGTTATGGCAGCAGATACGAAAAAAATTTAAAAAATCTTCTCCAAAACCACAAGGCATAAAGCTTACATATTTGGCAGCGGCTTTGTCCATTATACCTCTACCAAGTTTGTATAAATCATAAACCAGGGTCAAAATTGACCCCCCCTCCCCCCCAGTGGGCACTTGATTTTACACAAGTTTCTTTAGGAAGAGCTTCATGTATATAAAAATCTTCTTTAAAGCCACACGGTCTAGCGATTAGATATTTGTTATGTAGCATTGCCTAGTGTTCGGGTACTAAGATTGTTCAAGTTATCACCTGGGTCGAAATTGACCCCTCCCTGAGGGTAACTTGATTTTAAATAGGTTTTTACAGGAAAAACTTTAAAAATCTTCTTGTCTAAAACGTTAAGGTTCATAGTTTAGATATTTGGTATATATCATAGTATAGTGGGCCAGATTGTTCACATCATGACTCCTGGGTTAAAAATGACCCCGCCCGCTAATCACTTGATTTTACACACTGTTGGGCGCATGTAGGGAAAACTTGAAAATATTCCTAACACCGAAAGGCTCAGAGCTTAGATATTTCGAAAACAGCGTTGTGTAGTGGATCTCTAGCAAGTTTGTTCAAATAACCTGTACATGATGTTCCGTTGTTTTTGTTCTGTAACTCGAGTAAGGTGACTCAGGGCCATTATGACCTTCTGATACAAAATACGAGTTCAGGTGAACACGTGCGAGTTGCTACCTTATTAAAGCTGTAACTAGGGCCTACTATCTTTATATTTTCAAACAAACTATATGACTGCCTAAAACATTTATATGAAATGTTGTAAAATATTGAATATATGCTTAACGATGGAACGTTTACATTAAAAATTTCAGGTGCATAGATGTCTTACACATGAAGAACGAGAAGATCTACTCACATAATATATTATGGCAAATTATGAATCAGGTGAAAATCCCCTATTTTCATGTCAATTCTATCAGCTTTTGGAACGAACTTCTTCAAAGACCCAAGCCTGCGAAATCAACAACTCCACCGTGATAATTCAAGCTACTACAAAGGTGAATCAGCAGGCGAAGAAAAGCATTTATGTAAACTCATTACCTAAGTTGTATTTGTCATTCTCTAAATTTTCAAAGTGTCTTTAATATTTCGTGATTAATCATTGAAAATATTCTGACTGACTGAATAGCAAACTATGACCACGGTTGTCTTCACTGTTAGCTTCACTGTATTTGAGCTTGTTAAATGTGATCTGGATGTATTTTTTCTGTTTTAATAACTTTATCAGTTGTTCGTCTTGAGCAAGTGGCTTAGAATGAGCTTTTGAGATCGGTGAATGTCCTCGTACGTCGGGACCCGTCCGTCTGTTAGCAGGATTTGAGTGAAACTAAGCAGTATGAAGCTGCTTCAAATCATTCTGGCATTATGTCCCCTGTCCCCCCCCCCGCACACAGGTCACTTGTTTTACATAAGAGTGATAAAAAGAAATCTTCAAATATATTCTTGCCTGAGCTTACATTTTTTGGCGTGTATAATTATCTTCTGTATTTCTAGCAGTTTTGTTCAAATTATATCTCTGGGTCTAAATTGGCCCCGTCCTAGGGGTTTATTTCATATATGTAAATATTTGAAACTTTAAAAAAACCCTCTGTCAAAAAAATCAAGGCCCAAATCATAAATATTTTGTATGTTACATTGCCTAGTGGCTCTTAACAAAGTTGTTCAAATCATTCCCTTGGGTCATAATTGACCATGGCCTGGTGTCGCATGTTTGTCTTTACGGGAAAACTGTAAAAATAATATTTTGTTGTAAAGGATTGAACCAATTTTTAAAAATAATTTCACGAATCTGGGGTCAAGGTCAGTGTGCTAAAATATGATCACTGTTAATGGTTGATGATCAAACAGTTTAATGACCATTGGATATATTGCAATAAATGAGTTCATGTTAGGACGTTTGTCTGATGTGTAGGGGTTTTTGAGCTTTAAGGACAAGCTGCGCGGTGCGCACATGTGAGTGATATAGGGCCATGATGGCCCCTTTGTTTTTCAGGACCTCTGGATGGAGGGATTTCACGAGTTTTCTTGTCCTATTGAAAATGTGAATAGTGACTGTAGATTTTCATTGATAAAGGTCATCTAATTTTTCTGATGTTGGCTCTCTAGTGTTGAGGATCAGAATTGTCGACTGCTGACTGCCTAGAGTGGATCAAAATTGTCGTCTGCTGGCTCCGCTGACTGCTTACAGCGGATCAGAATTGTCGTCTGCTGACTGCCTACAGCGGATCAAAATTATCGTCTGCTGGCTGCCTACAGCTAAAGCTTGTTCTGAAAATCTCAAGAATGTGACAACCGTCAGTATTTCCACCATGCCAATATTTCAAACACTGAATAACTCAAAGCTATTAATTTTACATCTCAAAGTATTACACGAACATCAAGTCCAGGAATATTTAAGCCTGATTATATTGTTTTTAACTCAAATCTATGTCAATATGTTAAATTCATGATCCCTGCATAATTTCAAAATGGTATTCCAAACTTTCTGTTATTCTGAGTCTTAATCTCAAATTTATAATTTTTGATTTACTTGAATTAAACAGTGTTTCCTGCATGTAAATTTTGTGAAGAGATGGTAATGTCTTAATGACCTTTATCTAATAAATTGTACAGTACTATGACTATTTTACCCAAATGCTCTCATTGATTTCTTTAACAGAGTCTTACTGCACATGAAAACATTCCTTATAATCTGTACTATTTATTTACTTCTTGAATGACTATGCGTTAAATATTTATCCTGATATACGTTTTTCTGTTGAAATGTCTTTCACGATGGATGTTGCAATTACTCAAAGCAAGATCTAATCACCTTTTTATACAGTCAAACCTGTACTCAAAGACCACTGACTAGAATAATCAAGCGGTCTTTGTTGACAGGTGGTCTTTATCAACAGGTGTTTCAACTATAAACGCATAGTGCACGGGTTTATCCCTTGTGGTCTTTATTCACAGAATGGTCGACTGTACGTCTGCATGTAAATATCAACTGATATATTGTGTCCATTCTTATATTAATTTTAAGTTTAATAATTCACTTTACATTTTTTTTTGTATTTTTATGTGATGAAGATTTAAACGTTAACTTCACTACTATTTGAAACTTAGTAAGATCTTTTTTTGTATTCTTTACAACGAGCAGATTATACGTTAAAATAAGTTAAATTTAGGTATAAAATTAATTAAGTATTACAAGAACATGTATCGAGAAATGCCGCATTCATGCGCAGATGCAAATACATCAATGTTTCATAATAAATTGCTATCCAAGGTTTTACGGAACTACAACATGTAAGATTATGCTAATTTTACCGATGTTTACTGGAAGTTTTAGCTGAAACTTTCGAGTTTTGTAGCAGTTATTTCAATTATTTGATCAAAACAAATGGTTTAAGGTTATTTATTTTGATCTTGGATTTAAATGTAAACTTTTAAGACCAGAATGATATTTGCAATTAAAAGTATGTTTTTCCTTTATACGACGCAATTGTATTGTCCTTCTGGATCAAAGTTGCTTACTCAGCAGATTTCAGGTTATGCAGTTTAAGATAGAGTATGATTTCATGTGTTAATTATAACCATAACAATGACGATAATAATAATAATAATAATAATAATAATAATAATAATAATAATTGTATACTGTAAACCATGTAATTTATTTTCACTCTATTCACAGAGAACAGGACAGTTTTCAGTGTTTAGAAGAATGCGCAGATCTGTTTTCCTTTCTTCAGAAAAAATAAGATTTTCATGTCCGTTTTGTTTTTGTTGATACGATCACGCAAACTTTAAATATCGTCTAATGGCATGAAATTGGTAAAAAAAAAGAACAGTAATAATTGACGTGAAAATTCATTGGTTTACAGTAACTTTCATTCTGTATTTTAAACTGTGTTAGCTACACCCTGTTGTTGCTGGGGGACAGTATAATTGTGGGATGTAGACAAGGAACGATAGTACTGGAACATGCGATAAAGACTTTAGATGGGGATAAACTAAATCTGTTATCATTATATTAATAACATCAAAATATTTTTATTCAAATGATTGAAATGACTACTACCAAAAACTGAAAGTTTCAGCAAAAATGTCCAGCAAACATCGGTAAAGTTAGATTTATCATACGTGTTGTAGTTCATTAAAACTTTCATAAACACTTGTTTCAATTTTTTCGGGCGAAGGAAACGTTGCTGTTTTTGCAATCTGCGCGTAAACGAGAAATCTCTCGTTGTATGTTCTTCTTAAAAATATTTTTTTTACAGAAAAGAACGTGACATGACATGACGTGACAACATAGCATGTTAATTAAAACAAATAATCTGCTTGTTGTAGGAAGCCTTGAATTGCGCATACATATACCATAGATTGGAAATATGGGTGTTATTCCGGAATAAGTGGAATATACATTTGGACATAACTAATGTAGTTAAACCGATGTAAAAGACCACCTCCAAGTAAGGATTAGTATGGAGAAAAGCCTTGCACAATTCTAATCAAGACATGCACAAAAATTGATTGAAAATACAAGCATTTAAATTTGAAAGGCCACGTATGCAACAACATATCTAACATATTCTATTTGAAGTAAAGTCAACATGGTATTGGGACATTAAAATTAGTTTTTAAGAACAGAAAATTTAGTCAGTAGCGTTTGTAGTTAGTACATAAATAAAGCTTGACTGATAATTATGAGGGCAAAAAAACCTGAGGAATATAGCATTTTAACTGTATTTATGGTTGATAAATATTGTAAACCTAAATAAACCATGTTTACTAATAAATAATTCTTCGAGTCTATAGAAACGTGGCTGGTTTATACTCCTTAAACGGTGCTCTCCAGATTAGCCTAAGCACCTATTCCTGAATGACTTAATTTATTACATCACTGGGAGGTAATTTACCCGAATAAGAAAAAGTACCTCAGATTTTTATCATGTGCCAGAGTGATTACTCTTATTTAAAGATATTTAAAATGATCTCCCTTTCTTCTCTTGAGGAAAACCAGAGTTAACTCCCACTCCCGACGCCATTTGCAAAAATCAAGGGACACAACTCGTACTGACTAAAAGTAGGAGAACCAGAGTAACCTCCCTTTGTTCTACCGACGCCATTTGCAAAAATCAAGGGACACAACTCGTACTGACTAAAAGTGGGAAAACAAAAATTACCTCCATTTGTTCTCCTGACGCCATTTGCAAACTTCAAGGGACAAAACTCGTACTGTCTTCAATAAGGAAAACCAGAGTTACTTCCCTTTTTTCTCCCGACGCCATTTGCAAAAATCAAGGGACGCAACTCGCACTGTCTTCAATAAGGAAAAACATAGTTACATCCCTTTGTTCTCACGACGCCATTTGTACAAATCAAGGGACACAACTCGTACTTACTAAAAGTAGGAAAACCATAGTTACCTCCCTTTGTTCTTCCGACGCCATTTGCAAAAATCAAGGGACACAACGCGTGTTGTCTTCAATTAGGAAAAGCAGAGTTACCTCCCTTTGTTCTCCCGACGCCATTTTTAAAAATCAATGGACACAACTCATACTTACTGAAATTAGGAAAACCATAGTTACCTCCCTTTGTTCTCCCGACGCCATTTGCAAAAATCAAGGGACACAACTCGTACTGCCTTCAATAAGGAAAAGCGGAGTTACCTCCCTTTGTCCTCCCGACGCCATTTGCAAAAATCAAGGGACACAACGCGTACTGTCTTCAATTGGAAAAAGAAGAGTTACCTCCCTTTGTTCTCCCGACGTCATTTGCAAAAATCAAGGGACACAACTCGTACTGTCTTCAATAAGGAAAAGCAGAGTTACCTCCCTTTGTTCGCCCGACGCCATTTGCAAAAATCAAGGGACACAACTCGTACTGACTAAAAGTAGGAAAACAAAAAGTTACCTCAGATTTTTATCATGTGCCAGAGTGATTACTCTTAATAAAGAGATTTAAAATGATCTCCCTTTTTTCTCTTGAGGAAAACCAGAGTTAACTCCCCTACAAAAAATCAAAGGAAGCAACTCGTACTGTCTGAAATTAGGAAAACCAGAGTTACCTCCCTATGTTGTACCGGGGTCATTTGCAAAAATCAAGGGACACAACTCGTACTGACTAAAAGTGGGAAAACAAAAATTACCTCCCTTTGTTTTCCCGACGCCATTTGCAAAAATCAAGGGACACAACTCGTACTGTCTTCAGTTGGCAAAAGCAGAGTTACCGCCCTTTGTTTTCCCGACGCCATTTGCAAAAATCAAGGGACACAACTCGTACTGTCTTCAATAAGGAAAAGCAGAGTTACCACCCTTTGTTCTCCCGACGCCATTTGCAAAAGTCAAGGGACACAACTCGTACTGACTAAAAGTGGGAAAACAAGAGTTACCTCCCTTTGTTCTCCCGACACCATTTGCAAAAATCAAGGGACACAACTCGTACTGACTAAAAGTGGGAAAACAAATTACCAACCTTTGTTCTCCCGACGCCATTTGCAAAAGTCAAGGGACACAACTCGTACTGTCTTCAATTAGAAAAGCAGAGTTACCTCCCTTTGTTCTTCCCACACCATTTGCAAAAATCAAGGTACACAACTCGTACTGTCTTCAATTAGGAAAAGCAGAGTTACCTCCCTTCGTTCTCCCCACGCCATTTGCAAAAATCAAGGGACACAAGTTGTACTGTCTTCAATAAGGAAAAGCAGAGTTACCTCCCTTTGTTCGCCCGACGCCATTTGCAAAAATCAAGGGACACAACTCGTACTGACTAAAAGTGGGAAAACAAAAATTACCTCCTTTTGTTTTCCCGACGCCATTTGCAAAAATCAAGGGACACAACTCGTACTGTCTTCAGTTGGGAAAAGCAGAGTTACCACTCTTTGTTCTCCCGACACCATTTGCAAAAATCAAGGGACACAACTCGTACTGACTAAAAGTGGGATAACAAAAATTACCTCCTGTTCTCCCGACGCCATTTGCAAAAATCAAGGGACACAACTCGTACTGTCTTCAGTTGGGAAAAGCAGAGTTACCCCCCTTTGTTTTCCCGACGCCATTTGCAAAAATCAAGGGACACAACTCGTACTGTCTTCAATTGGCAAAAGCAGAGTTACCTCCCTTTGTTCTCCCGACGCCATTTGCAAAAATCAAGGGACACAACTCGTACTGTCTTCAATAAGGAAAAGCAGAGTTACCTCCCTTTGTTCTCCCGACACCATTTGCAAAAATCAAGGGACACAACTCGTACTGAGTAAAAGTGGGAAAACAAAAAATTACCTCCCTTTGTTCTCCCGACACCATTTGCAAAAATCAAGGGACACAACTTGTACTGACTAAAAGTGGGAAAACAAAAATTACCTCCCTTTGTTCTCCCGACGCCATTGCAAAAATCAAGGGACACAACTCGTACTGTCTTCAATTAGGAAAAGCAGAGTTACCTCCCTTTGTTTTCCCGACGCCATTTGCAAAAATCAAGGGACACAACTCGTACTGTCTTCAATAAGGAAAAGCAGAGTTACCTCCCTTTGTTCTCCCGACGCCATTTGCAAAAATCAAGGGACACAACTCATACTGTCTTCAATAAGGAAAAGCAGAGTTACCTCCCTTTGATCTCCCGACACCATTTGCAAAAATCAAGGGACACAACTCGTACTGAGTAAAAGTGGGAAAAGAAAAATTACCTCCCTTTGTTCTCCCGACGCCATTTGCAAAAATCAAGGGACACAACTCGTACTGTCTTCAATAAGGAAAAGCAGAGTTACCACCCTTTGTTCTCCCGACACCATTTGCAAAAATCAAGGGACACAACTCGTACTGAGTAAAAGTGGGAAAACAAAAAATTACCTCCCTTTGTTCTCCCGACACCATTTGCAAAAATCAAGGGACACAACTTGTACTGACTAAAAGTGGGCAAACAAAAATTACCTCCCTTTGTTCTCCCGACGCCATTTGCAAAAATCAAGGGACACAACTCGTACTGTCTTCAATTAGAAAACCAGAGTTACCTCCCTTTGTTCTTCCCACACCATTTGCAAAAATCAAGGGACACAACTCGTACTGTCTTCAATTAGGAAAAGCAGAGTTACCTCCCTTTGTTTTCCCGACGCCATTTGCAAAAATGAAGGGACACAACTCGTACTGTCTTCAATAAGGAAAAGCAGAGTTACCTCCCTTTGTTCTCCCGACGCCATTTGCAAAAATCAAGGGACACAACTCGTACTCTCTTCAATAAGGAAAAGCAGAGTTACCACCCTTTGTTCTCCCGACACCATTTGCAAAAATCAAGGGACACAACTCGTACTGAGTAAAAGTGGGAAAACAAAAATTACCTCCCTTTGTTCTCCCGACGCCATTTGCAAAAATCAAGGGACACAACTCGTACTGTCTTCAATAAGGAAAAGCAGAGTAACTTCCCTTTGTTCTCCCGACGCCATTTGCAAAAATCAAGGGAAACAACTCGTATTGTCTTCAATAAGGAAAAGCAGAGTTACCTCCCTTTGTTCTTTCGACGCCATTTGGAAAAATCAAGGGACACAACTATTACTGTCTTGAATTAGGAAAAGCAGAGTTACCTCCCTTTGTTCTCCCGACACCATTTTCAAAAATCAAGGGACACAACTCGTACTGTGTTCAATTAGAAAAAGCAGAGTTAACTCCCTTTGTTCTCCCGACGCCATTTGCAAAAATCAAGGGACACAACTCGTACTGTCTTCAATTAGGAAAAGCAGAGTTACCTCCCTTTGTTCTCCCGACGCCATTTTTAAAAAAACAAGGGACACGACTCGTACTTACTAAAAGTAGGAAAACTATAGTTACCTTCCTTTGTTTTCCCGACGCCATTTGCTAAAAAACAAAAGGGACACAGCTCGTACTGTCTTCAATAAGGAAAATAGAGTTACCTCCCTTTGTTCTCATGACGCCATTTGCAAAAGTCAAGGGACACAACTCGTATTGTCTTCAATTGCAAAACCAGAGTTAACTCCCTTTGTTCTCCCGACGCCATTTGCAAAAAGCAAAGGACACAACTCGTACTGTCTTCAATAAGGAAAAGCAGAGTTACCACCCTTTGTTCGCCCGACACCATTTGCAAAAATCAAGGGACACAACTCGTCATGAGTAAAAGTGGGAAAACAAAAATTACCTCCCTTTGTTCTCCCGACACCATTTGCAAAATCAAGGGACACAACTCGTACTGACTAAAAGTTGGCAAAAAAAATTACCTCCCTTTGTTCTCCCGACGCCATTTGCAAAAATCAAGGGACACAACTCGTACTGTCTTCAATTAGAAAACCAGAGTTACCTCCCTTTGTTCTACCCGCACCATTTGCAAAAATCAAGGGACACAACTCGTACTGTCCTCAATAAGGAAAAGCAGAGTTTCCTCCCTTTGTTCTCCTGACGCCATTTGCAAAAATCAAGGGACACAACTCGTACTGTCTTCAATAAGGAAAAGCAGAGTTACCTCCCTTTGTTCTCCCGACTCCATTTGCAAAAATCAAGGGACACAACTCGTATTGTCTTCAATAAGGAAAAGCAGAGTTACTTCCCTTTGTTCTCCGGACGCCATTTGCAAAAATCAAGGGACACAACTCGTATTGTCTTCAATTTGGAAAAGCAGAGTTACCTCCCTTTGTTCTCCCGACGCCATTTGCAAAATCAAGGGACACAACTCGTACTGTCTTCAATCAGGAAAAGCAGAGTTACCTCCCTTTGTTCTCCCGACGCCATTTTTAAAAATCAATAATGACAACTCGTACTTACTAAAAGTAGGAAAACCATTGTTACCTCCCTTTGTTCTCCCGACACCATTTGCAAAAGTCAAGGGACACAACTCGTATTGTCTTCAATTGCAAAACCAGAGTTAACTCCCTTTGTTCTCCCGACGCCATTTGCAAAAATCAAGGGACACAACTCGTACTGACTAAAAGTGGGGAAACAAAAGTTACCTACTTTTGTTGTCTCGAAGCCATTTACAAAATCAAGGGATACAAATCATTCTGACTAAAAGTAGGAAAACAAAAGTAACCTCCCTTTTGTTCACCCGACGCCATTTGTAAAAATCAAGGGACACAACTCGTACAGTCTTCAATTAGGAAAACCAGAGTTACCTCCTTTCAGTTCTTCCGACGCCATTTTTAAAAATCAAGAATGACAACTCGTACTTATATAACTAAGGAGGGAGAAGAGTTACCTCCCTTTGTACTTCTGAAGCCAAGGGAGATCACAAAATTTTAGTAGGTACCAGACTCTCAAACTTTTAGGTAGGCTTAATGCAAAATATCAATGGAGAAAAATCTTACTATTCAAAATTTGGAAAAACCACAATTCTCTCTGTCTATTCCCTACATCCAACAGTTTGTCTGTCCGTCCGTGCCTCTCTCCGTGCCTCTCCTTCCTCCCCCACCCAATCTCTCTCTCTGTCTCTCTCTCTCCCCCCGCCCCCACCCCCTCTCTTTCTCTCTCTCTCTCTCTCTCTCTATCTCTCTCTGTCCAAGGCAAGATTCGCAGCTCACTCCGTTTTTTATATCTTTCAAAATGAGTCCGACCGACTCACCGGAAAGCACCCCTGCCAGATTCAGAACACAATCTGTGTTAGTCATTTTGTTGGCATGATCTGCTACTCTCCGGGTTCCTTCCAATTTTGCAACGGGGTGTATTATAGGAACATCTGTGGCGGCGGATGGCGTCACTCTCTTACTCCAACATTTTTTATTCGATCTTCACCAAACTGGGCATGATAGCTCGGTACAGTTCGATAACCAGCTAAATCGCCTCAGGCACTTCTGAATTATAGCCCTCGAATTATCACTTATTGTTCAACTCAAAATGTTCGTGGGCATGAGTTTTCGGCCAAGTTTGATAGCCAGCAAAATCGCCCAACCCTTGAATTATCTAAAATTGATAATACGTGTATTAAGATTGACGTTCAAAATAGTCAAAAAGTGTTCATCCAATCTTTATCAAACTTGGTCAAAATGTTTGTGGGCATCATATCTCTGCCAAGTTCGATAACCAGCAAAATCGCCTCTGACACTCGTGGATAATAGTCCCTGTGTGCTCTCTAACTCGAACAATTTTCATGCAGTCTAAATGTGACCACAGTGTTTATGAGCACAATATCCCGACAAAGTGTAACCAGCTACATAGCTACAGTCACTCTAGAGTTATGGCCCTTTAATTACTGAAATGTTTTATGAAATTATTTAACCCTTTAATTGCTCAGATTTGAAAAATAATTTCACCTAACATAAATCGTTACAATTTTATCAAATAAATACTTTGATTAATACAACTCAATGTACTTCTAACTTTTGACGGGCGTATTTTGTGACAGTTCGGATCTTTTGTTTCTATTTTCTTCTGTTATCATACAATTTTCACTTAAACTTATTTTATTACACGAAATATATTATGTTATATATCGTAATAGGTCATTTCTTTGGTAGGGTAGTCCCGAATAGTTGCTACAAAGATGTTCATAGATTTTTTATTCTTGAGTACTCTAAAGGCTACTAATGTTATACTAAGGCAGTCACACTTCATGGTTGGGTTTTATTTTACAGTATATATCTAACCACATTTCGTCCTTGAAATGACTTTTCTTTTCCTAATTATTTATCATTAATTCAACATCGGATATGGATTCGTTGGATGATGATACTTGTAAAAAGTCGTAATTCAAATTACTCAAAAAAAGTTTTTATCCAACTGGTTATAGAAAAAATTCATTTGAAAACAACTAGTCTCAAACTCTGTAACATTTAATCATTCAAGTACTGTTTACGCATGCATTATCTAAAATCACTGTCCACTCTCTACTCGACATCGCCTTCTCCTATGACCATCCTCCTGGAAAAGAAAAGGTTAACATTTATTTCTTAAATACTAAGAAACAACTAAAGGTTCCTCTAAAATAAATTAATTTATAATGATAAATACATTTCTTTTTACGATAATAATTTCCTTCCTTGTTACTCAATAATGTTTATTTGAATATGGTTATAACTCGTGAGACCTACATATACACACCGGTTACTGATATTTCAACAAGCACTTATTTCATGTTATTCTAACCGAATATGTTGTACTATAATTTTACATCATTAGAGCTATTTAAACTTAAACACATTAAGTCTATAACATTTACTTACCAGCTATGTAATTCACTGTTGCAGTAGACTGACATTATTCCAAATGCGGAAGAGATTTCTTCGTCTAACTCTTCTGCTTCTACATTTTTATCTCCCGTATTACCATAACAATGTACAGTAGCTGCACCACCATCCTTGCTCTGACTTGCTTCACCACCACCGCCATCACATTTGACACTATCACCATGATTGTTTTGACTTCCGACACGATCTTTGTAAGCTTTCCCATTATCAATGCCACTTAATGCAACGTCACCTCTGTCATCACTTCTTATACTACCATCATCGCTTAACTTCCTTCTAACTTCTTCTGTGAAACTCTTCTCAATGCAAATTCCGCCGTCGTCTCTGACACTTTCGTCATCATTTCTTCTTGTCACGACCCCGTCTATGTTAATCTTCCCGTTACCAAAGTCAATTCTATTATCACTCCTCACACTACCGTCATCATTGTTCCTTCTTTCGACACTACCTGCACTAATTATCCCATTTCCAACGCCAACTTCACTATCGCCTCTGGCACTTCCGCCATCATTGTTACTTCTTCCGATACTTTCTGTTTTAATAATCCCATCACCAAAGCCAACTCCGACATCAACTTTGACACGACCACCATCATTGCTCCTCATAACACCAACTGTATACAATGTTCCATCATCGCTAACACCACATTCTTCAACACCGACAGAATTTTGTAAACCTCTGTTAATATATTCTGTTGTCCCTTCTTTCTCTTGCGCTCTCTGTTCTTTGTTATCACTAGCACCACCACGTTCCATATCTCCACTGCTTTCACTACTTCTCATATTCGATTTCTCTTCAAGATCTTTGACTTCAGTTGCCTTTTGCTCTTCGCCTGTTTTATCTTCTTGCTCAACTGCGTCCTTTTCTTTATTACTCCATAAGACTCTTCTCTCCATTCTGTATTTCGGACCACAACCATGTTCCCCGCACGTACATACACTCGGGTTGAAAACGATTGTTTCAACGATCATTTTCGGTGGTTCTGCCTTTTTGGGCGGTCCTGAAATATAAGTTAAATATAGTTAGAAATGTTTGTATTGTTTTTTTTTTAACTTAAGTCCTGGTCACTATGTTTCGTCTGTTATCATTTAAGCGAATGGCGAATTCTGACTGTGTTCTTACGATATGTAAAATAAACACGGGGGTAAACTGACGCGGCCAAATTTCTATAATGGATTTATCTTCCTCTCAACTAGGACTACGATTGATCCAATTAATAATCATTTCCATTTTCTCTACATTCCTGTGAAAGCAATAGCAAGTGAAGAGAGAAATTTATTTCCGGTCTATAATTAAGGAACCTATGTATGAAACAGTGCGGTTCAAACAAGGGTATATCAAGTCCATACTGTTTGCTTTCATTTTGGTGTTCTGACAAAGAAAGTGTAAGAGTCGACATAGTGACTCCCACGCCTGGTCATGGTATTTATATAGCCTTCTTTCGCATGTTGTCAATAACGTTGTTTTGACGAATACCATCAAATTCTGAAGACTGTTTAAGACATTTTGTCTAATAACTATTGTTCTTTTTCTTTTCAGTTAAAGCAAACTGTCAGTCACGCGACAATTTCATAAATGTTAATCAAAATCTATTATAGACATTTATATCTAATACATCACGTGATACAAAATACAGAAACTATCTACTCAACAACAAATAACAAATTTCATATTATTATACAGTAAATATTTAACTCGGGTAAACTTGCTCATGTTTATGTTTTATATATGGTGTACTGATGTTTAACATGTATTTGATTTTGCATGTTTGAATATGTATATGTTTGAAGGCCTCGGGTAAGATAAGCATGTTGGGTTATCGAGTCACCTTCTTTAAATAATGAATATTATTATACTAGTATTATTCTTTTTATTATTATTATTATTCCGAACAATTATTTTTATCAGAAATTTAATCTGCGCTTTTCCCTGTCAACTTATTGCTCTGCAAAAAGACATTTTACAGTCATTGAGGAATTCTCTTGAAGTTTGTTAAGAAGACTTTAATGTTATAACCAGTTTTGAAATAAGCGCACGGGCATTCTAATATCATGCTGAAAACTTTGTTATTTTAATCAAGGAACACGTATTTTTATTATCCAAACGCACTCATAAATCAATGTTTCAATTGTACCACAAAAGCAAACTTACTGTAGTGGATGTTGTATAAAAGATTTGGTTTGTACCACTGGTCTCGTGTCGCCATAATTATTTCTTCAGAGCTCTGTCAAACTTGTCTTTGCGCTTTTTTAAGTAACTATGACGGTGACGTCGTGTTAATAACGTTATGACAGAATAATGACGTAGACAGACGTTTGACGTCACAAGGCAGATGTAAGTAGACATGGGGCAAATTCTGGAAATACGGGTACAGTAAACTCCGCTTATAACGAACTCCTCGGGACCTATCAAATTTGTTCCTTATATCCGGAGTTCCTTATATCCGTATATCGAACAAGTTCCTTATATACGATGTATATATATCGAACAAAAATATATATCGAACATGTATTTTTATAGTCAAATGTTATAAAATCCGAACCATCAACTTTTGAATGTCCTACCTCCTTTTGAAGAGTTATAAAGATCTATAACTGTTATCCTTTTCTTTATCCGTAAATTTATGTAAAATAATTGCAAGGATGAATAAAACTTAAAAAGACGGTTAATGTTTTCATTTGCAACACTTAAACAATAGAAGAAGCTGATTTTCGCTCACTTGTCATAACTTGCAATATTTAACAAGGTATTTTTCCAAAAATGGGATTTCATCCGGTCTGCATACTAGAAACGCTAAAAATCATTAACGTAAAATATTATCACTTGAGTATCGTATTTAGCAATTATGTTTGTACTCTCATTTAACTAGTTTACCAAAACGTTACACATTTGTAATGATTTACCTTTATGAATAATAGCTACAAGTGCGCTAAAAATACAAGTCAGACGGCAAAAGAAAAATGCAATATCAACAGATTTTTTGAACTCTTCGGAATTTCGTGAAGTTGGCAGACTGGCAGCGTAGCAGTGTGGCAGCGTGAAGTTGGCAGACTGGCAGTGTAGCAGCGTGAACTTGGCAGACTGGCAGCGTAGCAGCCTAGCAGCGTGAACTTGGCAGACTGGCAGCGAAGCAGCGTGAACTTGGCAGACTGGCAGTGTAGCAGCGTGAACTTGGCAGAATGGCAGTTAAGCAGCTAAGCAGCCTAGCAGCGAGAACTTGGCAGACTGGCAGCTTAACAGCCTAGCAGCGTGAACTTGGCTATATTGAATGAAATGGATGTTTAAAATACGACAGAAGCGCGAATCATGCGAAGATACAATTAATATACACGCTCTTTCATTTTGATATTTTATATCTTATACCGGTTTTCATTAGTTTCCGTTACTTTGAAGACTTTTCGCTGCAAGCAGACTTTTCGCTGCCAGCAGCCCAGCAACTCAGCAGCTCAGCAGACCAACAGCTCAGCAGATCAGCAGACCAGCATAGCAGACCAGCAGTTCAGCAGCCGAAACTTCAGTTTAATATTGTGCTTTATTGAATGAAATGTTGTTTTTTTTTTCAAAAATACGACAGAAGCACGAATTATGCGTAGAAACAATAAATACACGCCCTTTCATTTTGATATTTTATATCTTATATTCATAAGTTTACGTTACTTGAAGAGTTTTCGTTGCAAGCAGACTTTTCGCTGCCAGCAGCCCAGCAGCTCAGCAGACCAGCAGATCAGCAGCCGAAACTTCAAAGTTTAAGATTGTGCTATATTGAATGAAATGGATGCTTAAAAAACGCAAGAAGCAAATTATGCGTTGGTACAATTAATATACATTTTGATATTTTATATCTTATACCGGTATTCTTTTGTTTCCGTTACTTGAAGAGTTTTCGAAGCAAGCAGACTTTTCGCTGCCAGCAGCCCAGCAGCTCAGCAGACCAGCAGCTCAGCAGATCAGCAGCCGAAACTTCAAAGTTTAAGATTGTGCTATATTGAATGAAATGGATGTTTAAAAAACGCAAGAAGCAAATTATGCGTTGGTACAATTAATATACATTTTGATATTTTATATCTTATACCAGTATTCTTTTGTTTCCGTTACTTGAAGAGTTTTCGATGCAAGCAGACTTTTCGCTGTCAGCAGCCCAGCAGCTCAGCAGACCAGCAGATCAGCAGACCAGCAGACCAGCAGCTCAGCAGATCAGCAGCTTAATATTATAATGTTATTAATCAAGTGATTTCATATTGGCCTTGTTATTTGTCCGAGGGTGGTCGTATTGGCCTTTCATATTGGCCTTGTTATTTGTCCGAGGGTGGTCGTTTTGGCATGGCCGAAGGCCGAGGGCCAATACCTGCGAGGACAATAACAAGGCCAATATGAAATCACTTGATTAATGATAATTTCATTATTCAACTTTACAATATTGGCTAAATAAACAAGAATATAAAGAGAATCTAACATGTTCATGAGTTGTGGGTAAGAAACCCCCCCCCAAGGGTTGAGATACGTCACAAAAATGAGGCTCTGCCGAGTTTTTTTGGACGTTTTATCTCTACCCGAGGGTGAGATCCCCTTATCCACAACTCAATGGACATGGCAGATTTATTTTCTCACCGTTTGAATCGCATTTTCACACAAGTAAGAAGAAATAAATATACAGGAGGGGGATGAAAAAATGAAAATCGACTTTTTCTTGAATTTTACTTCAAAACTGTTATGGATGGATAGAAAATGATCTAACTAAGAAAATGAATACCCATAACCCTATTTTTCGATATCAGCATGAGTCCAAAAACAAAATGGCGTCGTTTAAAAATCTAACGGAAGTGTCTTCTCCGTATTGGCCCTCTCTTTTAAACCAATCAGAATGCTTGAATTCCATATTGGCCCTGCTTTTCTCGTATTGGCCCTGCTTTTCTCATATTGGCTCAGTTATGCTTTGTATTAGCTCTACCTGTTTCATATCATGTGTGCAATTGATCTAATACAGAGTGTAATATTGTAAAATTGAATAATAATGTGCTATATTGAATGAAATGGTGTTTTTTTTTCAAAAATACGACAGAAGCACGAATTATGCGTAGAAACAATAAATACACGCCCTTTCATTTTGACATTCTATATCTTATATTTATAAGTTTACGTTACTTGAAGAGTTTTCGTTGCAAGCAGACTTTTCGCTGCCAGCAGCCCAGCAACTCAGCAGACCAGCAGCTCAGCAGACTAGCAACTCAGCAGACTAGCAGCTCAGCAGTCCAGCAGATCAGCAGCCGAAACTTCAAAGTTTAGATGTGCTATATTGAATGAAATGGATGTTTAAAATACGACAGAAGCACAAATTATGCGTAGATACAATCAATATACATTTTGATATTTTATATCTTATATAGGTAATTATTAGTTTCCGTTACTTGAAGAGTTTTCGCTACAAGCAGACTTTTAGCTGCCAGCAGCCCAGCAACTCAGCAGACCAGCAGCTCAGCAGCCTAAACTAATCTAGTTGCAACAGGAGCACGATATATACGTAGATACAATTATTTTACACGTCCTTCTATTTTGATACTTTATATCTTATTTTCATAAGTTTTCATAGCTAGAAAAGTTTTCGCTGCTAGCAGACTTTTCTTTTCCAGCAGCCCAGCAGACCTGCAGCCAAAACTTATCCAGCTGCAACAGGAGCACGATATATGCGTAGATACAATTATTTTATACGACCTTTTATTTTGATATATATTCATTAGTTTTCGCTACTAGATGAGTTTTCGCTGCTAGCAGACTTTTTGCTGCCAGCAGTCCAGCTGCCCAGCAGCTCATGGGCAGCATACCAGCAGTTCAGCAGTTCAGCAGCCGAAACTTCAAACTTAAAGATTCTGCTCAATTTTATTAAATTGGGTTTTTAAATGCAACAGAAGCACTAAATATGCGTAGATACAATTATTTTACACGCCCTTTTAATTTTGATACTTTATATCGGTTTTTTCTTAGTTTTCGCTGCTAGAAGAGTTCTTGCTGCTAGTAGACTTTTCGCTGCCAGCAGAGTTTTCGCTTTGTAAAAGGCAAGACAATATGAAAGAATATGAAGAAATCGTGAGAAATGGCGTAGTTATTGCCAACTTTAAGTACAAAAAGAGGCATAAATCTGTTACACATGACTTTAACATATGCAATTTTGCTGCACTACGATCCTGTTGTCTTTAGCTATACAATTTTAAAGTTTAATGAAGATATCTGCAGAGATAGTCAAATTAAAACTTACGTTAAATTTTTTCAGACGGACAGACACAGCGTTTTATATGTCTAAATGTTTGTCCAAAAAAGCGACAGAAGGATGGGAAGCAAATATAATATGAACATTTTACATTGTATATTTCTTTATTAATTAAGTACGAAAGAACAATATTTTGTCATATGTTAAGTAGAAACAGAGTACAGCTCTGTCAAGTTACTAAATCCAAGCTTAATACGCACTTAAAAACCCATTTCATTCAATATAGCACAATCTTAAACTGTGAAGTTTCGGCTGCTGATCTGCTGGTCTGCTGATCTGCTGGTCTGCTGGTCTGCTGAGCTGCTGGTCTGCTGGTCTGCTGGTCTGCTGAGCTGCTGGTCTGCTGGTCTGCTGAGCTGCTGAGTTGCTGGGCTGCTGGCAGCGAAAAGTCTGCTTGCAACTAAAACTCTTCAAGTAACGTAAACTTATGAATATAAGATATAGAATATCAAAATGAAAGGGCGTGCATTTATTGTTTCTACGAATAATTCGGGTCCTGTCTGTCGTTCGTATTTTTTCAAAAAAACACCATTTCATTCAATATAGCACATTATTATTCAATTTTACAATATTACACTCTGTATTAGATCAATTGCACACATGATATGAAACAGGTAGAGCTAATACAAAGCATAACTGAGCCGATTTTCTGGTCTGCTGAGCTGCTGGTCTGCTGGTCTGCTGAGCTGCTGAGCTGCTGAGTTGTTGGGCTGGCAGCGAAAAGTCTGCTTGCAGAGAAAAGTCTTCAAGTTACGGAAACTAATAAATACCGGTATAAGATATAAAATATCAAAATGAAAGGGCGTGTATATTAATTGTATCTACGCATAATTCGTGCTTCTGTCGTATTTTAAACATCCACTTCATTCAATATAGCCAAGTTCACGCTGCTAGGCTGCTACGCTGCCAGTCTGCCAAGTTCACGCTGCTAGGCTGCTACGCTGCCATTCTGCCAAGTTCACGCTGCTACGCTGCCATTCTGCCAAGTTCACGCTGCTAGGCTGCTAGGCTGCCAGTCTGCCAAGTTCACGCTGCTACGCTGCCAGTCTGCCAAGTTCACGCTGCTACGCTGCCAGTCTGCCAAGTTCACGCTGCTACACTGCCAGTCTGCCAAGTTCACGCTGCTAGGCTGCTACGCTGCCAAGTTCACGCTGCTAGGCTGCTACGCTGCCAGTCTGCCAAGTTCACGCTGCTACGCTGTCAGTCTGCCAAGTTCACGCTGCTACTCTGCCAGTCTGCCAAGTTCACGCTGCTAGGCTGCTACGCTGCCAGTCTGCCAAGTTCACGCTGCTACACTGCCAGTCTGCCTGAAGTTCACGCTGCTAGGCTGCTACGCTGCCAAGTTCACGCTGCTAGGCTGCTACGCTGCCAGTCTGCCAAGTTCACGCTGCTACGCTGTCAGTCTGCCAAGTTCACGCTGCTACTCTGCCAGTCTGCCAAGTTCACGCTGCTACGCTGCCAGTCTGCCAAGTTCACGCTGCTCCTGCCAGTCTGCCAAGTTCACGCTGCTACGCTGCCAGTCTGCCAAGTTCACGCAGCTAGGCTGCTACGCTGCCAGTCTGCCAAGTTCACGCTGCTAGGCTACTAACCTGCCAGTCTGCCAAGTTCACGCTGCTAGGCTGCTACGCTGCCAGTCTGCCAAGTTCACGCTGCTACACTGCCAGTCTGCCAAGTTCACGCTGCTAGGCTGCTACGCTGCCAGTCTGCCAAGTTCACGCTGCTACGCTGCCAGTCTGCCAAGTTCACGCTGCTTCAGAACATATTTGCAGTTCGATATATACGATTACTTTACTGTACATTTTGCATTGTTGGGCCAGAAAATATTGTTCCTTATATCCGAAGTTTCCTTATAACCGGAGTACGATATAACCGTATATTTTTACATTCAACAAAGAAGGGGAAAATCGGGCCAAAAAAATAACGGTTAGTTATATCCGAAGTTATGTTATATCCGGAGTCGATATATACGGAGTCTACTGTAAGTATAGGATATCGACCGAGTACGAGGTCTTTCTTTGTAGGAAAGACCTGTTCACGGGCTGTATGTAACAATGAGAGCGCGTAGCGCTCGAGGTGTTTCATGAAGCCCGTGGACAGGTCTTTCCTACAAAGAAAGACCGCTGTACGAGGCTGATATCCGGTTACACACCTTCAACAAGCCATGCTAGTAAAACGGTGTAAAATGTCTGAATTTAATAAAATAAGCGAAACGGGGTATGATAAAGACGAAATTTTGTCCCAAGCCCTGGATGTTTTTGAAGAGCAGGAGGCAAATGACATCTTTATAACACATAATACATACAGGTAATATTATTATGTTTTTTTTCTCAATTATTCGTAACAATGTGTAATACACTAATCTTCGTAAAAGTTGTAGTTTTACTTTTTATACATCCGTATCGAATTTTATGAGGGAATCATATTGAGTTGCGTTGTCCGTCCGTCCGTGTCTCCATCCGTGCAAATTGTGTCTTCGAAATTAATAAGCAACCCCAATTATCATTATAATTTCAAAGGAGTCATCGGTACAAAGCCTTAGTCCGCTCTATTTCTCAGGAATAAATAAAAACTTGACTGGAGTATTAAGTACATTTGTACCAAACTTTTTGCATATCGTCAACGTGTTGCGCTCGGTCATTCATTCATTCATTCATTCATTCATTCATTCATTCATTCATTCATTCATTCATTCATTCATTCATTCATTCATTCATTCACTGACGGCCCTTTGCTTTTTAAGACGTTCAAAAGCAGTCTCGTGTACACAGAGATTTTTGTTGATTCAAGTGGGTTTCACGGTAAACAGGTAAAGGCTTTAAATTTACGGAAGCGGAGTGTTTAAGCGACCGGATACTGTCGTCTGGAGAATACAGACGAAATATAAAAATGTATCCGGGTACTAAGTGCTCACTTAACATGCTAAATAATTTAAACGAATGTCTTTAATTATAGTAAGTTGTAATAATAACAATTGAATGAGTTTTTCTGCATTTCATCGAGTAAAATTATGAACTATCAGAAGTTTTACACCTTATTTTAACATAAACACCTTCTTTATGCAAATTAGGTGTAAAACAGTTCATACGTCGATGAAATGCAGAAAAACACATTCAATTTTAAAGGTACGTCTGTTACGCTCAAACTAAAATATATTAAAAACGTACTGGGTCTATTGTGTATTTGTTTCTTTTTCCTGTGATATACTCAGACCTACGATTTTGCTGTAAAAATACCCTTTTATATCAGAACTGTTTATTTATGCACAAGTAGGTGTTTGATACGGGTCGATATCGTTTTGAAAGTGGAAAGCTCGTGCACAGGTCTGTCTTTGCCCGTGGACAGGTCTGGCTAGAAAATTTTCAGACCTGTCCACGTGCAAAGATAGACCTGCGCACGAGTTTTTCATTGTTATTGCAGGTCTTTCAAAAATATATGGACCTATACCAAACAAAGGAGTAGGTGTGTAATTATAAATAAAAACCAATCCGGTATGTATGTACACATTCGTGTTCGGTCTGTAACTTTGTCATGCATTGAAGAAGTTTTAAATAACTTGACTCAAATGTTCAGCACATCAAGACGATGTGTCAGGTGCAAAACCAACGTCCCTACCTTAAAGGTCAAGGTCACACTTAAAGTTTGAAGGTAATGGAGACATGTATATGTGCACACATTCTGGTCCGGACTGTATTTTTCTTATGCATTGAAGGATTTTAAAATAACGTAGCACAAATGTCCAGACGATGTGTCGCGTGCAAGACCAACGACCCTACCTCAAAGATCAAGGTCACACTTAGTTTATGGGTAATGGAATCCTGTATATATGCATACATTCGTGTCTGGATTGTAACTTTGTCATGCATTGATTGATTTTAAAATAACTTGGCACAAATGTTCAGCACATCAAGACAATGTGTCGCGTGCAAGATCCACGTCCCTACCTCAAAGGTCAAAGTCACACTTAGAGTTTAAAGGTTATGAAATACTATATGGATGGTAAATCTGTCGTGCATTGAAGGCTTTTAAAATTACATGGCACAAATGTTCAGCACATGGAGAGGGCACAGACTTTGAGAGGTTCGGGGGCATTTGTCACTTGTGAGTCACAGCTCTTGTTTATTTTTGAATACTCTGAAGGCTACTCATGTTATACTAAGGCAGTCACTTTTCACGGTTGGGTTTTATTTTACAGTATATAACTAACCATATTTCATCCTTGAAATAACATTTCGTTTCCTAATTATTTGTCATTAATTCAACATAAGATGTGGATTCGTTGGATGGTGATACTTGTAAAAAGTCGTAATTCAGACTACTTAGAAGACATTTTTATCCAACTGGTTATAGAAAAAAATCATTTAAAACAACTAGTCTCAAACTCTATAATATTTAATCATTTTAAGTGCTGTATATGTATGCATTATCAGAAATCACTGTCCGCTCTCTTCTCGACATTGCCTTCTCCTAAGGCCATCCTCCTAGAAAAGAAAAGGTTAAGATTTATTTCTTAAATACTAAGAAACAGCTAAAGGTTCCTTCTTAAATACTAAGAAACAGCTAAAAGTTCCTTTAAAATAAATTAATTTATAATGATAAATACATTTCTCTTTAAGAATAGAAGGGACTTTCTTCCGTTGTAACACTATAATATTTATTTGACAATGTATTCTATGGTAATAATTTCAGGGTACCCAATATACTCTGCATTACTGATATTTCAACAAACAAATGACGAGTTGTACTTATACCATGCTATTCTAACAGAATATGCAGTATCCGAAACTTACACCATTAGAGTTATTTAAATGTTCATCGTTAGAATTATTCAAACTTAAACATATTAATTCAATAACATTTACTTACCAGCTGTGTAATTCACTGTTGCAGTAAACAGACATTATTCCAAATGCGGAAGATATTTCTTCGTCTAACTCTTCTGTTTCTACATCTTCATCTTCCGTATCACCATTACAATGCCCTGTAGTTACACCACCATCCTTGCTCTGACTTGCTTCACCACCACCGCCGTCACATTTGACACTATCACCATGATTGTTTTGACTTCCGACACGATCTATGACAGCTTTCCCATCATCAATGCCACTACTGTAATCTTCTTTAGCTCTGCCAACAACCTTGCCATGATTTCTAACACCATTTCTGTTTTCCTTCCCATTGCCAGCGTCGTCTCCGTCATCACTTCTTATACTACAATCATGACTTAACATACTTCTAACTACTTCTGTGAACCCCTTCTCAATACAAATCCCGCCCTCGTCTCTGACACTTTCGTCATTATTTCTTCTTGTTACGACCCCGTCTATGTTAATCTTCCCGTTACCAAAGTCAATTCTATTATCACCCCTCACACTTCCGTCATCATTGTTCCTCCTTTCGACACTATCTGTCTTAATCATCCCATCACCACAGCAAACTCTGACATCACCTTTGACACAACCACCATCATTGCTCCTTCTAACACCATCCGTATAAAATGTTCCATCATCGCTAACACCGACAGAATTTTGTAAACCTCTGTTAACATATTCTTTTGTCCCTTCCTTCTCTTGTGCTCTCTGTGTTTTGTTATCACTAGCACCACCACGTTCCATATCTCCACTGACTTCACTACTTCTTATATTTGATTTCTCTTCAAGATCTTTGACTTCAGTTGCCTTTTGCTCTTCGCCTGTTTTATCTTCTTGCTCAACTGCGTCCTTTTCTTTATTACTCCATAAGACTCTTCTCTCCATTCTGTATTTTGGTTCACAACCATGTTCCCCGCACGTACATACACTCGGGTTGAAAAGGCTTGTTTCAACGATCATTTTTGGTGGTTCTGCCTTTTTGGGCGGTCCTGAAATATAATTAAAGTATACAGTAATATTTAAGTTAACTTAAGTCCTGGTCACTTTGTTTCATCTGTTATCAACTAAGCGAATGACGAATTCTGACTGTGTTCTTACGATATGTAAAAGTAAGCACGGGGGTAAACTGACCCGGCTAAATTTCTAAGATGGATAATCTTCCTCTCAACACGGACCTATATGCATGTATATAGGTCCGTGCTCTCAACTAGGATTACAATCGTTCCAATTAATAATCATTCTCATTTTCTCTACGTTCCTGTGAAAACAATAGCAAGTGAAGAGATGTTAGTTTCCGGTCTAAAAAAAAATCTATGTATGAAACATTGCGGTTCAAACAAAGGTATATTAAGCCCATATTGTTTGCTTTCATTTTTGTGTTCTGACAAAGACGGTGTCAGAGTCGGCATAGTGATCCCTCCCGCGCTATAGTCTTGTCATGGTCTTTCGTATGTTGTCAATAATAGACTGTTTAAGACATTTGTCTAATATGCTATTGTTCGTTTTCTTTTCAATCAAAGCAAAGTTTCAGTCACGGGACAATATTATAAATGTTCATCAAAATTTATTATAGACACGTATTTAAATAAGAGCACTGGACCATTCTTGTAAAGTATCATGTTGAAAGCTTTAAATTTGTTATTTTAATCTAGAAAAACGTATTTTTATTATCCAAACGCACTTAAATCATTCTTTCAATTGTAGCACAAAAGCAAACTTACTGTAGTGGATGTTGTATAAAAGATTTGGTTTGTACCACTGGTCTCGTGTCGCCATAATTATTTCTTCAGAGCTCTATAAATTGTATGTCCAACTTGTCTTTGCGCTTTTTGGAGTAACTATGACGGTGACGTCGTGTTAATTAATAACGTTATGACAGAACAATGACGCAGACAGACATTTGACGTCACAAGACAGAAGTAAGAAGGCATGGGACAGATTCAGGAAATACAGGTTATTATAAATAAAATCCAATCTCAAAAACTGCTTTTGCGCAAAATATGCCCCCCCCCCCTTCCTCCTCCCCGTGATGTATATGCCAACAACATGAATTTTAATCAGAAAGCACGGATGGGGCAAGGTGATGCTGGTTTCTAAAACCTGGAACGGAACAAAATTGGAACAATGGAAATGTAAGTTCTGAACGAAACAAGATTGGACTGTAAATATTACTAAATTTTATCTTCAATTCTGAAGTTGAATTAGAACAAACCGTTAATTAAAAGTTAACTAAAATTTGCTGAAATCTGGAATGGATTTATTTATTTATTTTTTTTTGTTGCTGCTGAATCGCAAGAACACCTAAAGTGTAAGTATTCTAACTACGTATTTAAATAACTCCGGTGGGCTTCAACTCAGTTGGAACTCTTGACTGCGCAACGTCAAGTCGTTTCACCTGCGTTAGTTTAAGCACTGTTTGTCTTTTGTTGTTGTTGTTGCGCTGATATTGCGAGTTCCGGACGTTTAGTCTTTACTACGATTTGTACATTGTATACGGTATTCTTCTTTGCATACGTAAGAGAAAATATAGTGAGTGAATAATAATGTAAGAATACGCATTGAACACCGCTAAATGGATGTAATTTCTTATATAACCAACTTTGTCGTTGAAAATGTTTACTGTCATATTGGTATTACTATCAACAACCCACACAGTAGTAAAAGTCATTATTAGATGGTACGAGGGTCCGTATATTACTAATATACGGACCCTGCGACGAATGAAGAAAAAATATATATATATGGCTTTGGTGATATCAAATCAGGAGGTTCTCTCCCTATAACCCGATAAACTCGGGTTTGTAGTTTGCTATTTTGCTTTCGGGAATTCTTTAAGTCACTAATTATAGAATCATTGTTACTTAAAACAGAAAACGGTTATGACTGATGACTGTAGTATGGAATATAACGTATTGCGACCAAACTTTGTGAGGCATAATATCCATGGAAACATAGCGTCTGAGCACTAAAGTAAAAGTTACTGAAAATATATGTAGGTTTATCAGAACTACAAAATGGAAGATTATGCTAAATTTTACCGATGTTTACTGGAAGCCTGAACATTCTAGGTAGCAACAGGAATACTCTATAACCGGTTCCTGGTAGCAATCATTTCAATTATTTGAATAATTTTTTTTGGAGGTTATTGATATTAATCGCAGATTTAGGGTATGTCTCTTTAACGACGTTTTTAAAGAAACTCATTTAACAGCAAAAGTTTTGGAAGCAGCTTTAAGATACTAACTGTAACTCTATAACTAACAGTTATGGCACTGCAGATATGTGCGCTTTCCGTGGTATAAGCTTTATTTACTACATCCGGAATGTAAAACAAATCTTTCGTAAGTTTTCTTCTTCTTGCGATTTTATTTGATTTTATGCAAATGAAATCTTTCATACAGTTTATGATATAAGAATTAGAAAGTGAATTTATATTCTTTCGCTATAGAAATGGTGTTTGGAGCTGTCATTTCCTTTTTCTAGAAGAAACATAGAAGATTTTAGATGAATCGTATTTGGATAGTAAACCTTTTCGGATAAGATAGATAACATTTCCTACATGTGCTTTAAATAGTTTAAAGTCATTTTAGTTATGTAGGACTATGATTGATAACTTAAGGTGTTAGAATTCAGCAAACTGATATGTTAGACTGAGCAGAAAGTATCCTTTCTCTTTTGGTGGACAACAAGCATGAATCCGTAGTAACAGGGATCAGATGATTCTACTTCAACCACGTTACTGCCCAAATTCAACTGGTTGAACATTATTGCCGGGGGGGGTGGGGTACGCATAACAGATAAGAAAGAAATAAAGTGAGCATACGTACAGTGAGGGGTAAAAATAAAAAGAGTACTAAAGAGTTTAGAGAAAGTGTGAAGGATTCAGCTGTGCCTACTGATGCGATGTCTTGTGGGAGGCTGTTCCGATCCTTAATGGTTCTTAGGAAGAAGGAATGTTGGCGGTAACTAGTAGAGTAGCGTTGGTACTGGAAGGAGTGGGCTGCTGTATGACGTGATTGAGTAGGTTGAGTTGTATAGCGGTCTGTTTTGTCAATAACAACCTCCTGCTTGCAGGCCTGTCTGGGGCCTTGTAGAAAGTGATAGAAATGCTAGGGTATGCATTTTCAAGAAAACAGAAAGAGTTAACAGCAATGAATTAAGATGTTTAAAAGAAATTTCTTTCACTAATAACTATGATCTTAACGTTTAGTGCACAAAATTCCTGTGTATTTGACGCCTTTCCAGCTGTGCACCTATTTTCCAAGGCCCCCAGTTGTGTATACGTCAGATTATCTAATATTTCAATTTATCAACATCTGCTTAATACTAAATGTTTAAACAGCAAAATTCACATATCTTTACACTTTTTTTCTGCTAAAATTGCTGAAACACTTGAATAAGCCGGCAGAGGCCCGCAGAATAAACAAGTCTGATGCTTGCCCTTCTCAGTTTTGTCATCTGGAACCAACAGCCTTTTTCATGGCTAAGTAAGTCCATCACATTCAGATGGAAATGGCTGCCGTGGTTGATATACTTTTAGGTCTTAATTACATTCTTAGGCATGACTGTACTGACTAGAAATTAAAGTAAATTTCTCCCAGATTAGGTTTTGACAGCATGACGGGAGACATACTGGTGTCTAGGCATCATGGCAAGTTTACATGATGCTGGCTAAGACCTTAAAAATACCAAGTTGATTGATTGAAAGGCCTATACTTCCATATAGTCTCGGTCCAAAAAACCCACTTTTGTGATACAACTGTATGTACTTCAAGTAAATCCAGTATTCATTTATGATATGTGGTAGTCAAGGTCCATACACATGTGTCTTGGGGTACAAAATTTAAATTGTAAGTTGTACAATATAAAAACTGGCTAGGATTTGAACCAGGAACCGACTGTTTGAGAGGCAAACATCCTAACCACCGAACTATCGAGGCCTACATTGTACATTTGTAGGTTCATTGGCATTTATTTTACAAGTACATACATAAATAATTTCTTTATAATTATATACTTATGTAATGACTGTATAAACACTATATTAAAATACTTTCAGGTAAATGTTACATTTATAGAACACATAAGCGATAATTGACAAGCTTTCCAGAATGGGTGTTCTTATAAAACTGTGTCAGAAACTGTCGAGAAGTTTAGCTCATCAAGCTCCACTGTGTACATATAGGAGGATCAGCAGTTTAAACGGAAATATTGATAGATATAATGGTGTTACTGTGACCATCAAAGACAACATTCCATCAACAATAAGTGTAAAAGACTTCCATGATATACTGAAAGGTATTGTTTAATGTGAATTTGCAACATGGAATTCTTAACTTTTGTTAAGACTAAATATTGAAATAAAAAGCATCAGATACCTGAATTAATTTGCACATGCGTTAAAATCATTTGTGCTGTCAAATTTTAAATAAGAATACCTTCATTTAAGCATGCTCAGGTTAAACTATTGAGAAAAATGCATTGTTAAACTACTCTAAAAATTATCTTAAAATAGATCATTCAGTGAATTGCTGTATACCAGTATATTCATAAAGAAATGGAACAATTCTGTGAGTTGCTGTATTGTAGAGTCAATAAGTAATGGAACTATTCAGTCAATTTATACTGTAGAATCACTAAAGCAATGGAGATCAGAGGAGAGAACAGCTGTATGGTTACAGATGTCATTAGAGTACAGTAGGTATATAGAAGCCGCTGCTGCAGAAGGGTTCCAGTTCCACAATGCAGAAAATAGTCAATTTTTACTGAAACTGTGGCTTAGAGATAACCATGATGCAACTCCAAGGTTTGCATCACACCAGCTTGGTGTCTGTGGTAAGATGTTGATTGTTTAAAATTTTGATTGCTCCATTGTACAGTCAGTTTGGTTGAAAGTGTGTCTTTCTTGGTGCAAGATGACAGACTTGTTTATCTGATGTTTACTGTTCTTCCCACTATAAAGTGAGGATAACTATGCCATGAAAACAAAGTTTGTGATGTTGTAGTTTAATAAACCACTTGGTCAGTCTGTCCTGATATAACATAGATTGTCTGTGGTTTGAACCTTTTCTTTCATTTTCAAAAAATTGCAGTTAACATTGGACAGTCATAGTAACCTTAAATTATAGATGTACAGGACTGAGTTTGATCAATAGCTAGCTTTTAAGAATTTGCAGAGGTATGCCACCATTTATATAGACTAGTTAAACTAGTTAAACACTTTGGCCAAGTATCCTAAAACTTTGTAGGTAGGTGGGTCATGGCAAGTAGATGACCCCTATTGATTTTTAGGCTAGCAGGTCAGAGGTCAAGGCCTTGGAGGCCTTTAACAGAAAAAAGTATGTTGGTTGGTCATGAAAAAGAGATGAGCCCAATTGAGTTTGATGCCATTAATTTAAATACACATGCATTACTGGTACTTAAAGGTCCAATACTAAGGAAAGCAAAAATTCAAATATACTTTAAAAAACACAGAAATAAGTTATTTTCAATAAAAAATGAAAGTTGGTATATAGAAATTCTAAATAAACCACAGTACATGTACAATTATTTTTTTATACATTATGAAGAAAGTTAAAAAGACCTGGGTGGTCATTTTGTCGAATCACTGAGATTTCAACATAATACACATACTTTTCTTCGTGTTCCAAACACTTTCTGTAAATTTTAACCTGACAACCTTCATTATTTAGTGTCTTGCATAAGGTAATGTACTTGCCATTGAAATAACTGTCACTTAATTTTCGCTTAGTAGTGGACCTTTAAAAAGGTCCATTACTAAAACCAAATTGAATTTTCTGGAATTGTAACAGGGAAATACAGTTTGATACTGGCTTCTAAAACTTTACAATAGCTGTGGAGTATATTTCTATGTTTGAAATACTGCTGCAGAAAAACGAGTGAATGTTTTTGTATTTCCTTAGATTGGCCTGGGTGGTCTTTTGTCCTACTTTTACTTTATTGCATGTAGTCAACAGTCAAAAATATACCTTGCAAATCATTTGAAGTGAAATTCTTTCAAGTTTATTTAAAAATAGGCATGCTTATTCATATGCAATCTATTTACAGCCTCTTTCTGTGAGATTTTTTGGAAAATTACAAAGATTTTTGAAAACTGGAAAACCTGCTTTTGTTTTTGAAAATGCAAAATATAATTTATTAATTCTTTTGTTAAACTCAAATTTTCAACACAATATGGTCACATTATATGCAGTATGTCATATTTTCCTTCTGAGAAGACGCCTGTTACAATTCAGGATTAAAAAAAATTCAATTGGGTCTTAGTGATGGACCTTTAAAACCATTACAGTTACAATATGTGTTTTCCCAAGCGATGCTGGAACAAGAGCTTAGACAGTTCACTTTTCATGGTCCTCATTCATCAGCAGTTTGCCGAGCTTTAAGACAAACATGTACATAATGAATACTCAGGATGACAAGAATGCTTTTCATTCAGTTCTAATATTTATCTTGATTTTAGGAGTTGTAATAAGAGAAGAAAGTAAAGAGGTTCTAGTGATTCAGGAGAGAAAAAGCCAGGTTGGTTTTCGTATATCTTTAATTCTTTCTTATTATAGTTTAACTGATGTATGGCAGTAAGTCAGTTTGAGGTATTTAGGAAAGGATTTCTTTTTTATATCGATTTTCTTCTTTATAAGTTTTTTAATAAAAGTTATTCCAAAATAACTGAACTGGTATCTGTGTTCAAGTGAAGTAGCACTTTAATGGGCTTTTCAAAGTAACAATAGGAACCGTTGGAAATTTTAAGATGCACTGTGCAGTTCAAAAACCCTTGACAAAATGTCATGAATGGGTAAATATATTGCTTGTCAAACTTTAGAAGAAGAAAGCATCAAAGTTCTCCATGAACATAGCCTATAAGTTAGGAAGAGCTGCGGTGATCACTGTTTAGCCTATAGGTTAGAAAGAGCTGCGGTGATCACTGTTTAGCCTATAGGTTAGGATAAGCTGTGGTGATCACTGTTTAGCCTATAGGTTAGGAAGAGCTGTGGTGATCACTGTTTAGCCTATAGGTTAGGAAGAGCTGCGGTGATCACTGTTTAGCCTATAGGTTAGGAAGAGCTGCAGTGATCACTGTTTAGCCTATAGGTTAGGATGAGCTGCGGTGATCACTGTTTAGCCTATAGGTTAGGATGAGCTGCAGTGATCACTGTTTAGCCTATATGTTAGGAAGAGCTGCGGTGATCACTGTTTAGCCTATAGGTTAGGAAGAGCTGCGGTGATCACTGTTTAGCCTATGGTTAGGAAGAGCTGTGGTGATCACTGTTTAGCCTATAGGTTAGGAAGAACTACAGATCACT
>JAFMSR010000008.1:23319537-23336483 GCA_022818135.1 Saxidomus purpurata
CAAAGTCAACTGTATCAGTGACTTAGTTTCTAGTACTTACTGATGTAAGCTCTAAGATTCTTTACTTTTACTATTACTCTTTTTTTTGTGTGGAACTTTACAAGAATGTACTGGTATGCCTCCATAGACCTTTTATATATAGTCCATGTAATAATGTACATTTTGTTAAAGGGAGGTAATAAATACAGACAAAACTCTCAAGGCTGATGTGAATGTTAACCCCTTAGAAAAAAGTCAGTGGAATACCAGCGGTTTCCAGTGGTTTCCAGTGGAATTCCACTGGAACAGTAATTTCTTGATTATTCCACTGGAATTCCAGTGGTATTCCAGTGGTATTACCACTGACATTCCACTCACAGTGGAGTCCACTGGAATTCCAGTGAAGTCCTCTGGAATTCCAGTGGTATTACCACTGACATTCCATTCACAGTGGAGTCCACTGGAATTCCAGTGGACTTCACTGGAACCAAATTTTTATCAATACCACTGGCTTTCAACTGACCAGTGGCATTATTATGAAATTTTACTGTAATGTAAAACAATCAAAATGAGAATGTGCAGTTTGACCTAGATCCAGTGAAAAATGCTGCTTCTTTTGCGTACACAAGGTTAAGTGTGGATGAATGACAGACAACAGACACCAGGCAATCACAATAGCTCACCTTAAGCACTTTGTGCTCAGGTGAGCTATCAAGTGAGGGTGGTTTAATTTAATTCTGATTAAGAAAATTATAACTTTATATGCTTTATTAGCAGTATCACAATATGTGTAGCTTAACTATACCAAATTAAAAGTGTATACATTCCTGAATAAACTGAGTTAATGATCTTCAATAAATAAATATCTAGTACTTTAGCAAAAATGCTCATTTTGTATACTAAATAAACAATAAACTGAAACCAGCATGCTACAAAGTCTGGGACACTTAATCCTTATCCAAGGCCTACACAGAAGTACTGTATAACAAACATAACCTATGTAATACAGTTTGAAACATTTACCGAAAAATCTTGAATTTGTGTATCAGGTTTTTAAGGTGACTTTTCAGTAAATGTTTTCAACTGAAGATATTTGTTATTCACTACATGGTATGTCTACCAAGTATTACTTAATTAAGTTAAGTTGCAATGAAACATAAAAATTATGTCCGAGGTTTAGTTATTTTCATCAGTACACATTTCTTCATCATGTATTCAGAAGGTACAAGTTTCATCCCTTGCTCAGATTTGGTCTGCTTGAGCTTGATGTGTGTTCTTGTTGAGAATTTTTTTCAATATTTTGAAATATTCTGTCATATGAACATAGCACTGCTTTTCACACATGTATCTACAAATGTCATTGGAACATTATCAAACATGATGAAGAACTGCACAGTAGCAATTTTTCCACTCTCAAGTAGCATGGTATACTAGTTTCTACTCTGAAATATTCCTGGGGGTAGAAGACCTCTTTTCCTCTCTGGTATTTTACCACAACTGCTTGCTCAGAAATCACTGGCTTTGCTGTTTGTCTCTTTTCCTCTGTGAGGTGTATCAACTGGTTTTTTAAGCATGGAAATGGTCTTACCACCAACTTTGCTGTCCCTGAAATCACATTTTTCTATCAACATGTGCATATAAGTCATTATATTGATATTTGAGAAAAAGCTTTGAAAAAAGACCTGCTTGTACTAGTATATACACTGACTATTCTATTTACAGTTGCACTTCTAAAAAAAAATAAAGTTATTCAGTGTCATGGTTTTTAAATAAATGAAAATATTCATAACTTCAAATCATCCATGTATATAAATAGACTTTGACAATTAGTTTATACTAATTATTTTAGCTTGATTGTGAAGAAAGCTTGTAGCTTATCGAGTCACTCTCGAGTCTGTTTCCTGGAAAAACAAGTACTGGTGTCATATGAGGAGGTACGGCCGTGACCTTGGTGGGGCTTGAACCCGCAACCTCTGGGATGAGCAGCAGACACCTAAACCTCTACACCACCACTCACTTTGAAAATTGATATATCATACTTGTACAAACTCTTACCTGGTAATCCTTGAAGACGGGCGATCAACCAGTACTTTCAGTGTATGTTTTTTCCATGTATTTTACAAGTCTTGGCGGAGCTTTAGTTTATCCAACTGCTAAACTTGACTGCAATGAAGAAATCAACAGACTTACCCTTTGTTTGTTTTAATACAGCTAATACAGCTAGTGTACATCATGTTTTTGTGTGTGCTTCATGTCCAAAACCCCTGGCAAGAATTGAATGAAACTTCACAGGAGTCAGTTGTATTGACTGGTATCAAACCTGTGTGTGCATGCTCTCATCATGTTTTGTAAAGATTTTTTTTCAGAGTTATGGACCTTTGTTCCTTTTCAATACAGTACAAGTCATATGAACATTTTTTGTGCAGCTTCATCTTTGATTTAAACCCCTCTTCAAGAATTGAATTTCACCAGAGTGATTGGTACCCAGACTAGTTGTATTACAATATAATCAAATGCTTTAATTCCCATTCAAATGCCTTAAATTAGTTACATCACAATCAGTTCTATTTTTTTCTTAATTTCACCAATGACACATATTTCTTTAGTCCTTGATTATGATAAATACTAGTGAATGTCCAAATGTTAATGCTACAGAAAAATGAGACGCAGATACTGAAATAGTTACCTGTCAGTCTGTCACTGTTGACATGCCCTGTGCCATGATCGATGTTTTTCAAATACAAATTCTAGGACTCGAATCCAACATATCAAGTTGTGAAAAATGATGTCTAAGCAGGTGCACATTCATAGTCTGTTGGGTAACCACCTAAGAAAGCATAAAACAATTTACTGTTAGTATCATTTTTGTCTATTGATATCATGTTATGACAACAATTTTTCATAAAACAACTTACCATGAATTCTGCATATTCTTACCAATTATTAGAATACATTTTTAGTGACAATGAATGAGGTCTATCAGATGATATCCACATTATCAATTATAACAAAGTCAGGATCCGAAGGTCCTATATCCCAACTAATGCTAAGTAAGGCAAGACACAGTTAATTAAAGAAAATTATTGTCCAATGTTTATTGTTGTATAATAATTATTAATCAAATACCGGTAATTGATTCGCCAAAAGAATCATGTATATTCGGCCAATAATCTTGTAAAAACTGTTTAAAAATAGCTGAAGGGACAAATAATGATAATATTTACTTAGTCAGCAATATACAAATCATAACAACCATTAACTCACGCAAGCTTTTGAATTGAGCATGCAGGTGCATGTTGGTGAGCTTTGCTTATGGTGGTTTTACTGTGGGAGAAACCAGAAATCCCAGAGAAAACCTACCTGTATGATAATCCATGATACCATCTGGTGACCACCCTACCATCTCACATACTACCAGGACGGGATCGAACACAAATAGCATTGATGAGAAGCGAGTGCAAAAAGCACCGCGCTAACTGGACAACCCTAAAAAAATAATCAGAGAATCATTCAAAGTTTCAAGTTAATCGCTTATAATACCAGTACAGTTGTTCCAAATTATCTGTAGATAGAATTAACGATACTTTAAAACCGTAAAAGACATTAATAATGTGATATTCTAACATTGAAAATTGCCAGCAACTTCTGCATTAGTGACTAAAATGTTCCCTGGTTTAAATCCTGGCTGGTGCACTGGAAATTTCAGAAATGCTTCTCAGTGTTTCAGACTTTCCACCCAATTACAGATGAACTGGTAAGAAACCCAGATATCAGCATGTGAAAGGACCAAGGGGTCTATCCGTAAAATGAGCTAGGGTCTCAGGTACCCTGATCCCTGTCTCTTCAACATGCACCTGCCAGCAGGAGTCCTGGCAAATTCACCCAGAGAGAAGTCCCATGGTCGGCCGGGACTTGTAAACAATCAAAGAAAAAAAAGGTTCATCAATATTAACCTCAAAATAAGGTACAATGATAAAATGATACAAGGGATCACTTCATAATACTTAAAACCATCATTCAGACAAAATACAGCACTGCTGGTGTTATGCATAATAAAACATAAATTAAATAAACAACTTTTGGTTCGACCAAAATAGTAAACATGGAGGACATTTTCAACTTGACAGGATGTGTCATAAATGCTTGAAATGCCAAAATTAAAGTATGCACAACAATTCTGTGAATGTAAACTGTGCCAAAAGCATCAGTGTTTATCAAATTATAATGACAAATGGATTTTAATAATGGAATGACTTATTTACGCTAAAATTCAAGGTAAGCTATATCATGCAAGTAACAACTTTCGGACAGTAGATATTTCGGACAGTCAGTCATTTCAACATTTTCGATGTTGATTCTTTATTGATCGAGTCTCGGGTCAGTTTTTATAGCAGTTGTAAGAACTTTATTATGCACTCCAGAGTATATTTATTAGTATAAATGTCATAATTAACCAGGTCCGAAACGTTTTTGGGACGAAACGTCTTGTGGGCGAAACGATATAAATTTACTTACACATATCGTGTATGCAACATAGATGATGCAAAACATTCCCCTTCGTGTTTAACTTGTATGAAGACAGCAATCACTGGCATTTTCTCGTCCTTTGCAATAAAACTTTCGTTATTGTTTTAATCACAATATTTCAGCATGATTAATAGGGGGCGCCATTTTACAACTACAGACACTTTCTGTGACGTAATCAAGAGGCGCGAGCTTTTAAGTGGGAGACATTGTTATTTTTACGTTTTATACATTATAAAATGTTTCATCATTTTGCTTCTGTTTGCTGCGGTATTATTTAAATCACTTTTTGTGTTTGATAAAAATCACGAGAACTGATTATTTTGCGAGAATTGGGTGGGGAGAAGCTGTGCACACAAAAACGAAATTCGATTGGTTAGTAGAATGAAACTAGCCAATGAAATGTGTCCTTAGTAAAGATGATTCGCCGCGCTACTGGCTTCCTGGTAGAACCATGGCAGACGAAAACAAACCAAAACGATTTGTTGATCATACCGGTACATACTCTGACACAGATTGTAGAACCAAAGTTGGAATCGTTTTTCAGAGGCTACCTGGGACTCAAGGGCTGTTCAGAATTTTGAAGCTTGGAGGTATTCTCAAAAATATGTTTGAATGCTCGTGTTTGAATCTTTAAAATTGCAAATTATTTCTCTTAAATTATACACATTCTAAACAGTCTACAGCCGCAGATCTGACTTCAATAAATTTTCAAAAGTTATATACTTAGTTATATAACTGAAAAATACTTTGCCCGGAGAGGGATTTGAACTTGTGCCCTCCAGTCACGTCAACGTCACCATAAAAGCTAGCTGGTAAGCAAGAACTATGCAGATATGTGCAGTTTGTTTCCTCTACAACACAAGTTCCGAATATTGTATATTTAAAATATCATTTCCTTCATAATCATTTTGGACGTTGTAGAACATCGCTTGCATGTTTCAGGCAAAGAGTAATTAGTCAAGGGGTTGGGCAGTTACATCAGTTCAGTTACAGTACAGTTTAAGATGAGACGGATACGTTTTTAGAAGAGGACGGTACTAAAATTTTGCATATCCGGGAACTGATAAATTATTTACATTCGGGAAAGATGATTCCTCGGCTTTCATTACAGGTCTCTATGCATCTTTAACATTAAATAACCAAGAATGGATGACTATGTAACGTCAGGATTTATTTAAATGACCTGTTATATATTTATTCTTAAACTTCAGCTGTTCAAGGAGAGGGAGGATGCATGTAAATTTGGTTCTGCAGATTGTATAAAGTCACAAGGGACAGTTAATGCTCCAGGTATTTTTATAACTTTAATGAAATTGAGTTACTGATTATAACTGTTGTGAAAAGATATGTATTTTAAATGCAGCTTACTTAGCAGTTAGTTTTTTACAGTGTCCGACAATTTATTGAACAAAAATCTTGCAATATATCTGGTATTTGTCATTAAAAAGTTGAACTATCTGACTCTACAATTTAAACATTTGCATGAAGATGGTAGCAAACATTGTTTAACATTTTTGTTGAGCCGCTTACGAAAGCTTGATATAGTTCTCCAAATGACGGTTTGGTGTATGTGTTTGCGTCCGTCCATCCGAGTTTAGTTCGTCTGGGCTGTAGCTTATCCATGGATCATTCTTAAATAACTTGGCACAAATGTCCACCATCATGAGACAGAGTGTCATGCACAATATCCAGGTCCCTAGGTCTAAGGTCAAGGTCACACTTAGAGGTTAAAGGTCAAATTAAGGAATATCTTTGTCCAGAGCATTTCTTCTTCATGCATGGAGGGATTTTGATGTAACTTGGCACAAATGTTCACCACCATAAGTCACCTTGTTTTTAGAATTACTTCTCTTTGTAGTTTCTATAAACAGCGTGTATTTTGACCTAGATCTCTTTTTGGTAAGGAGTTAAGTCAGTTTGACAGCTGGCAGGCTCTACATGTCGTAAATTGGCAATTAGTTAACATTGTTTAACATTTTTGTTGTCTCTTACTTAAGGAAATGACAGTGTCCAGTACCTGAACTGAAGAGACAGAAAAGAGCCATCAAGGTACGTCTTCTGTAATTTTCTGTTCAGTAAATCTCTTGTTAGGGTGAAACTTTGTACAATCATGCTGTCATTTGAGAACTGAGTCAAGAGTTAGGGTAACAATAATTTTAAGATTTAACAGGATTTCAATTTTAAGCACATTGCTGACTGGTAACTTTAATTACTCTATTACATTGTTTGAAATTTAAGCAAGGTATCACATAGTTGTGACTCAAGACAGTGTTTTTTTTCAGTCCGAGGGGAAAGGTGGCGGGGCCCGTCAGGAGGGGAATTTTTACGTCATTTTGCCAGAATAGGGGAATTTTTTTAGAAAATGTATAAAATATATTGTTTAAAAATGTTATATTATAAAGAACCAAAACTATCAAGTATGTAAATGACATTATTCTTTTGCCAAATATAAAGAGAGGACATAAGAATTTAACATAACAAAATTTTATATAAAAATCTGGTGTCAGGAACATAACTTAGCAGCATAGGTGTTAAAACACACGTGCATAATAAGTAATACTTCTATTTTCAATTGAAAACATTGTATTAGTATCTTTATTCATCTTTAGAACACTGTTTTTGTTGAAAAAATAACAAAAATCGGGGTCGCGAAAATAGGCGACAAACGAAAAATCGGCGATTTTCGCCCGACTATTTCTCATGTAACGTGTCAAGAAAGTTGCAAGAAATTATTCTGGTGCTTTAATTTATGAAATCTTATGTTTTTATAACAAGTTTGGCCAACTCCTGATTAAATTAATCCAAAAAAAATTTCAACATTTTGAGGGGAATTTTTTGTCAAAAATGGGGAAAAATATATATTAATTTTGGAGGGGAATGGGGCCGAATTTCGGCCCCAAAAAGGCCCAAAAAAAAACACTGCAAGAAAAAGTGCTAGGAAAAGCAGCATATTTAGCCTTAGCATTTCAAAAATATAACATCAAAAACTTTCCTGCACTGTTTAATGGTGCTGACAGGAGGTACTAGATTTTTCCTCACAATGCAACCTCTTCATTTAATTCATCTGTATAAACATACTTTATTGATTTTTTAGAAGAGAGAATTTAAGAAACTAGATAAGGTGATGTCCATAGAAAACTGCAGGAAAGAGAAGATAAACTTAAAGATAGGCAGTCTTCCAGCCAGTCAATCTGACATAAGTATACCAAACGGGTGCACCAGCAAACGAATGGACATAAAAGAGTGAACTAAAGCAACAATTTCCTCCAGCCACAGTTGTTGCTTCATCACTGTCAGCTTTAACTGAGGGAACTCTTCAACAGAGTTGGGGAACAGAACATATATTCAAACGTCTGTGTTTCCAAGTGTTAGTGAAAATGAACTGATTAACTCCACTCGGACTGACAAGAGAACCATCAAATGCATGAATAATCTAAAGCCACAACTTAATGCTACAAAATTTGCTTTGCTCGAGTGAGTGGTGTTGGAAGTAACATCCATGGAAAAAACATTGTTCAGCAAGAAGTCATTAAAAAGTGATGATTTCAAGCTTTTTTTATTGGAACTGTGTTGGCTTTAAATTTTACAGATCAAATTGTTTGACATGTTTAATATAGTCTGATTTTGTCAAGTCTTGAAGAATTTAATGTGGGATTCCCCAGGTAGCTTTGCTCAGCACTCATATATCATTAAGATGCGTTAAGACCTATTCAAGTATTTTCTGGGTGGCACTTAATTCTCCTTAGAAATTTCATTATTTTGCGACTTGCATGCTTTTCTAGGTAAATTATGGCATTTTATATTTGTAATGCAGTTATTCATATTACTATCTTATTGTTTTACTCTGTAAATTATGTAAAGAGGGCTTTTTCAATTTTTATGTCCTGGAAGGATGGCATATTAAAATGCATCGTCCGCCCGAGCATACTAATAGGCATATAAATGATATATTGGGTACTATATCCTTCATTCCGTATAGGTACCCAACAAAAAAAGGGTACTTGTTGGGTAGGTCTAATGCTTAGGGTTAGTGCGCTGTTTGGTATCTTCTTATAATGGGAAGCAATGGGAGAGTACCCAGAAATACCCATTTGTAAAGTTGTTCACCCTTGAATTTTTTTGTGTCCGGGCTGTAACTTTGTCATGCATTAAAACCTTTTGAAATAACTTTGCACAAATGTTCAGCACATCAAGACTTTGTGCCGCGTGCAGGACCCATGTCCCTACCTCAAAGGTCAAGGTCACACTTAAGAGTTGGAAGGTAATGCAATCCTCTATATATGCACACATTTGTTCCGGGCTGTTACTTTATCATTCATTGAAGGATTTTAATATAACTTGGCACAAATGTTCTGCACATCAAGCAGACGTGTCACTTGCAAGAGCCACTTTCCTTCCTCAAAGGTCAAGGTCGCACAGAGTTTATAGGTAATGGAATCCTGTATATATGCGTACATTTGTGTCCGGGCTGTAACTTTGTCATACATTGATTAATTTTAAAATAACGACACAATTGTTCAGCACATGAAGACAATGTGTAGTGCGCAAAAACAACGTCCCTACCTCAAAGGTCAAGGTTGAGGGACAGCTCTTCTTTATAATTTGACATTACACTCAATACCACCAACAATAAAGACTATTGACTAAATGCTTAAATTTGTTAAATTGTAATACACACACTTGTTTCATTTTACATTTCCAACTTCAGTTGGTTAATTTGAATATTTATAGAGAGAATGCAAAATTGTATTATCTGTTAATGAAAAAAAAAGCTGTTTCGAGCCATGTCTAGTTTTGTTTTTGCAATGAGGACTTGTCTACTAATTGAAATATATATTTGTTGAACTAGTTGTTGAACTTAAGGTAAATATTGAATGTTTTTTTAGCTCACCTGAGCACAAAGTGCTCAAGGTATGTTATTGTGATCGCCTGGTGTCTGTCGTCTGTCTGTCTTTTCACACATAACCATGTGAATGCAATAGAGGCTGCATTTTTTACTGTATTTTCATGAAACTAGAGAATGATTCACATCATGGAATTTTTAAACTGGTGCTTCCTCATACACCATTACACTCCAGAGTAGTACCACTTTAAGGCCAAATTCAAGTGGTATTGATTCCAATTGAAGATGGTATTCCACTGGAAACCAGTGGCCTTTCCAGTGGATACCAGTGGTAAAACTAGTGGCTTTCCAGTGAAATACCAGACAATTTTACCACTGGATTCCAATGGTATTCCACTGGAAACCAGTGGCTTTTCCACTGGACTCCAATGGTAAAACCAGTGGCTTTCCACTGGTTTCCAGTGAAATACCAGACAATTTTACCGCTGGATTCCAGTGGAATTCCACTGGAAACCAGTGGCTTTTCCACTGGATTCCAATGGTAAAACCAGTGGCTTTCCACTGGTTTCCAGTGAAATACCAGACAATTTTACCGCTGGATTCCAGTGGAATTCCACTGGAAACCAGTGGCTTTTCCACTGGATTCCAATGGTAAAACCAGTGGCTTTCCACTGGTTTCCAGTGAAATACCAGACAATTTTACCGCTGGATTCCAGTGGCATTCTGCTGAAAATCCAGTGGTATTCCACTGGTATTCCAGAGGAAATTTTCTATAGGGAAGAGGTTTAGTAAACTGTTAACAGAAACTGTGTAAGTAGTAATCAGTTAGTAGTAGATTAAAATGCTCAACGTCTGACTTATATATTAACATATTTATGTAATAATGTCCATTTGTTAAAGGGAGGTAATACGTACATATATTAAACTGCTGTTTAGTAAGACTTGCATGGATGTGCAGGCTGATCATGATCTGCAGTCACAGCAAATTTGGAAACACACTAGTGAATAGGGTATAAGATAATTCATTCATTATGATTATGAAGAAAATTTGATGTAAAATTACAATATTTTGTGATTACACTATCTTATTTACTGGTGTGTATAAGTACTTAAATTGATATGACCTTAATTTCAGACGAATATGGACAAAGATATGGTATGATGTTTTTGCATTGTTTTGCACAGCACAATGCATGTAGTGGAGCAATGTATCTGTAAATATTTAGACAATCATGTTAGTGATCCGAATGAAGTGAGGTGGAGTGAAGTGCAGACAGCTATATTAAGTGCATTGTTTCAAATAAGAAACTCTATATTACACTGTAGTGAATTTTATTTTATTGTTTTGTTGATTTCCGTTGTGATTTATAGAGAAGAGAGAGAGATGAGTTTAATTTTCAAAGCAGCGACCACAATTCAAACTGGTACCAAAGAACAACTTAGCCTAACAGTGCATGCAGAGTTACAAACTCTGAGATACAAGCTGTTGTGTATGCCAGACTAAAAAACTTTATATCGCAGGGCAGACATTATAAGTCAATCCTTGCTAACTTTCTAAAATGGATTTTTTCCTATCTATCAATTTCTTTTATTGCTTAAAGAAGTAGTCATTTAAAATTTACAGGTTGAATAGCATTGAGTGCAGATCGTGATCAGACTGCATGGATGTACTTGCTGATCATGATCTGCACTGGCCGTAAAGGCAGACTATTTCTATAATCTGTTGCTGCAAGCAGGTTTAAAGTCAAAGTGATAAATGCTATTTGTAACAACTAGTATCATATTTTTTTCCCCAACAGATATGAAAAACGGACCCTCTGGTATGACTTAGCATTTTCTTGATACACTGTATATTTTTGCTGGATTCAAGATATTATCAATTGGTTACATACTGAATTCATAGTAAACTACTAAAAGGCAAAAGAAATACACTTTTTTAATTCATTGTTATTCATATGTAAGGGTCAGCACACAAATTTTCATGGAGTCCTAAAGGTGGTAAAAGTCATTGAAAACTGTTTGTGCCGGGTAATGGTGATCTAGTGGTCTGATTAAGCTTATGACTTTTTAATTGCAAAGAAAATATTGTATTTCTTTTGCCGATCAGTATATTATGGCAGTCCAGTGCAGCCTTTGTCACAAAATGTTTACAAGCTGACAGTATTTACTGGGAATAATTTGAAAATGTCTGTTCACTCCATCTGTTTTTCAAAGGGAGGTCATTTGGCCTTTAAGGGGTAGTACCTTAAATTCAAGCAAGGTTTAGAAAACAAACAGTTAAACAAAGAGCATAAAGATTAATAAACTTTTACACTTTTGTACATGCTAATCAGTAGGAAAATTATGGGGTACAGCTGAGAAGTATGCCGAGCTCATTCAACAATGGTGGGTTGGAGTGGGTGGGGAAGGATGTTAGCACTTTAGATTTTAATTTAAAGGTATACTCTTGAAACCAGCATTAAATATCTACACCGTATTATTGATTTGAATCCTAGAATAATTTTATTTATCTTTTAAATATTCTTTTAATTTTCTTCTGTTGTACATATATGTGGCTCACCAAAGGTCAGAGGTTAATTACAAGACATAATAACATGTAATAATTATGTAAATATAAGTATGTGTGTGTTTAGTTAACTAGGAAGAAATGAACCTTAGTAATGGACACTAATCAAAATTTCAGTGTAACTTTATTGGCAATGTGATACAGTGTCTTTTAAATATACATATGATTATATGTATAGTCCAAGATACAGTATACCATCATGACAGTGGTATTCCTAAAAATTGAATAACTCACGCTATTTTGGAATGCTTTTGTCAATTCATTTCTTTCGAGCGATAACAGGCTTGAAGAGCATTTCTAATACAACTATGGGCCACCATAACGAGAGTTCACTGTATTTGGATAAGGATTTAAAGAAGTGTATTTAACTTGACTGTTTCGTTAATTTAGCAACATGTCATTTACAGACCTTTGGTGGGCACTGTATTATGTATACACTGTATAAATATCATAATTATTAATTTATGTTTACTAATTTATTGTTGGCTCACCTGAGCAATTTCTGCTCAAGGGTGAGCTACTAAATGATCAACGATTGTCTGACATTCGACGGTCTGTCTGTCCATCAACAATTTCTTGTAAGCACTTTAGGCCAATTGTAATGAAACTTTGTGAAAATACTCATATTGATCAAATCTTACTCAAGTTTGAAACTGGCTCGTCTAGGGTAAAAGAGTATGGTCACAAGGTCAAATCATGAAAAAACTTTGTAAGCACTCGAGGCCTGTTTTTTCTAATTGATCAATATGAAAATTGATCAAAACGTGTTTTTAGGAAAATAAATAGCAGGTTTGAAACTAGGTCACCTAGGGTTAAAAAACTAGGTTTCTAGGTCAAATTGTTGAAAAACCTTGTATAGGCACTGTCTAAAAGCCACATTTATTACCCAATCAATGGGAATGTTTGTCTCAATAATTTCTAGGTCATGTTTGAATCCGGATCTTCAGGGGTCAAAAACTAGTTCACCAGAGGTCAAAAACTAGGTCACCATGTCAAAGAAAAAAATTGTTAATACGAGATCTAGTTGTCAAATTTATACCCAATCATCATGTAAATTGGTAAGAATGTTTTGTAAAGGTCACACAGAATGTTTGTGTTTATGATACAAGGTTTAATTAAGGCTGATGTTTGGTCACAAATTTGGCCAAAGTAGGTCATGTACTCAGGTGAGCTATTTAGGGCTGTCTTGTTTTATACTTAGTTCTAAAAGCATTTGGATTTCAAGATGTAGGAATTATTAATATTTCTCTATAGATATAAAGCTTTTGTGTTGGGGCGGCCTTTTCTGAGTTCCTTTATATCTCTTTATCAATTAAGGTGTAGGACTGAAAGTACAGCTGTTGTGAAGCTATTGTTGAACTATATAGTAGTATATGTCATGTAGTTAGAATTTTGTATTTTTTTTTGGTAGGGGTTTTTAGCATGTGCTGCGTATGATTAGACACTGCAATATATAGAACCTGGTGTTTGTAATGTGTTTAGGAAGTAGACTTGTTTTCATAAGTTAAATGGCATATTTTCTGTTGTAGAAGCAGTTCTACTGTTTGAGCATCATAAAGAGCATCAGGGTATTTTACTTTAAGCATTATGTGTCCGTACAATGTTTCCAGAATGCCGCTATTATTATGCATATTTATGCCCCCTCCCCTGTCTCCCCACCACTTTAGAGAAGAAAGAGCTGGGGTGGGTCAGTCTATCAGTGTGGTCTGATCGTAAACCAACTTGCCTCTTGATAGTTACTCAAGAACTTTTGAGCCAATGATAAAATTCAAACAACACATCAAGTTTGCTTTCAAAATGTAGATGACCCTTGTTGCTTTGAGGTCACTGTGTTAAAGGTCAAGGTAAAAGTGACCTTTGCATTGCTTACAGTTGGTATATTTCTTTACTGATTCCTTCAAGGGGGGCATGAGTGTTTTACAGACAGCTTTTGTTGTATATGAAGCATATTCTTGATGGTTTATTGAGTTTTATGTCATTTACACATGCTGAATAATTGTAGTTATTAATTCAAATGGTAGTCTTCACTGTCACTTTGTACATCTTTATGTTGTATCATAAAGATTGCAAATTTCTTTTAATTTGACGTCTACATGTGGTGCATCAAAGAGCTAACACACGCCTCTGTATAATAAATAAAATTTATTGTGCTTTGCATTAAAACTTGCTTTGCTTAATATCTATTTATAGAACTCTCTTTGAATCTGCTTTTAACTCTAACTAATAAAGGACTATGGGGGTACCAGTAAGTCTGATGGGGACCAGGAACCAAGGATACGTCCTTGGGTGAAATCTGGACCACAACAGGCAAAGCTGGTTCCCAGCAGCATAATGATTAAAGATTATGAAATCTGGTTTTATTTAAAAAAAAAACATTGACAGCTTATCAGAACTGTATCATTATAAAGCCCTATCAGTAATAAATGTTTTGAGTGTTTATGAAATTTTGATAAATTGCTGTTCGTTTTTATGTTGTGAAAGTTGAAGGAAAACAGGTGATTAATTTTTGTTAACGGTAAAGTTGCATTTCATTGAAATTTCCTGTCTTTCAATTTAAAATAAAAGGTTAAGTGAAATATTGAATGAGTTATGGCCCCTTTTCACCTTAAGCTTTTGTAAAATGATTGTTGCTGATCAACAGTAATTTTGTTGATTTGTTGACAGGATTTAAATCATATTTGGCATGCAGGTTATGATAATAAAGTACAGGTACAGGCTAAGTTTTGGTAACCATCAATCCGCTACAGTTTGCATGGAACATGGTCACTTTTAGCTATTCTAGACGAAGTCCAGCAGAGCTTATGCCTGTCCATGTCTGTTTACTTTTCCTTGATAATGCTCAGCAAGTCACAATTTTCTTTTGACTTTCATGAAACTTGCTCAGAAGGTTGCCTACAACTTGTAGATGATCCCTATAGTTTTTAGGGTCAGGAGGTGAAAGGTCCAGGTCACATTAACCTGAATTTCGAAAATCTTTTCTGCTTAATATTTTTAGAACTATTTGACCCACAGTCTTGCAACTTTATAGGATGATTGGTCTTCCTGAGAAAATGATCGCTACTGCTTTTGAGGTCAGTAGATCAAAGGTCAAGGTTTCAGTGACCCGAACTTTGAAACATTTTTCCACTCAATAACTAGAGATCCATATGACCTACAGTCTTCAAACTTCATATGATTGGTATTAATAAACAGATAATTCTTAATGTATTTGGGGTCAGTAGATCAAAGGTCAAGGTCGCAGTGACAGTAAATTTTCTCCTCTTTTATGGCTATTCAGTAGGAGAGACATGTGTCTTTTTCAAAAACTGTTTCTAGTTGTAAAGCCTTGATAACATTCTACAGGTCGCTTATTCTAATACCTCGATAACAGAAATATACTCAGAGCGGTCCAGTCAGTCCAGTAGAGTGATACTGGCCCATATTGACCTCTTGTTCTACTTAATTTTTACTAAATGTTGATTTCAACAAGATTTTGAGAGATTGGATGAATATATTTATTATTTAACATAGAGCTGAAAAATGATTACCGCTAATAGTGGGCTTTATACAATAAGAAAAGGTCCGTCTGCAAGTCAAAACATTAGCACTGGTCTGCCTACAGGTGAAATGTTACGTTTTGTTATGATAGGACATAATATCTTTTACAGACTGAAACAATAATATCTCTGAACAAAAAAAAAATATTTTGTAATAAAAACATTTTTGGTAGAGGATACTATAACAATTTTGGCAAGGTTTTAGACAAAAGTTAAAGGCTTTTTAGTGACTTACATGTAAAAAATATATTACTTCTTATATTATGTAGAAAATTCATTCTGCTCCGTTCTGTTATTGCTATGTCAGATAACTGTAATTAATTTTTATCTTGTTTGTTTTTCATAAAACCATATGTGACAAAATAAAGAAAATTGGTACAAAATTTAACCATAAATGTCACTCTTTTGCTGTCGTTTAATGGCCAGTAATAATGCGTTTTGTCAAAACTTTCAAGAGAGCTGTCACTGAGTTAAGACAGGGAAAATTTTCTATTATGTACCGATGCTTTTTAAAATCCGTAATTTTGTAACTTTTTGTTAGTCAGAAGACATGAAATTAGCGCTGATATCTCACGATTTTATGGTAAAGCTTCTAGGTTGATAGACAAAGCTTTTGTTAAATTCCCCGTATTTATCTTCGCCGACATGCGCGTAAAACGGTCCTGATAATTACAGTGTCTAGCAGAGGGCAAGTATCTAAATTCTCTGCTTTGTGATATGTCTATTTTTGTATAATTTTTCATTGTTTTTATGTATGTCATTTTGTTAGGTTATGGGTTTTAAAGTAACAGTTGCATTGCTGTAGGTATGTGGCAAAGGTCGAGGTCATATTATAGTGGCAGATCAATGCAAAAAAGCACAAACGAGCTACAGAATAAGGAGTATTACTATGTTAATCATTAGAACAGTTTACAAACTGTGAAAGTGATAAAAACCCCTTCTCCTTATACTTCCATTAGTAGTCATCAATAGTCACTGCAATGATCTCTTCAACATGAATCTCCACAACACTTATCTCAGAATGTCAAATTAGAAAAAATAGTGAAAAAGATGTATGTATAACCTTGAGGTCAAGGCTGTTACTAAAGTCTAATAATATTAAATACTGCCCTAGAAGTAATAATATTGCATTTAATTAGAGTATAGTGAGTAAGTAACCATTGGGGTACTCATGCTCGCAGTTTAACTGTAACATTTTTCATTTACCATAGCATTTTTATATCAGGGGTACGCATATTCGTGGTTGAACTGTAATGTTTTTCATTTACCATAGCATGTTTATATCAGGGGTACACACACTCAAGGTTTAACTGTAACATTTGTCATTTACCATAGCATTTTTATATCAGGGGTACACATGCTGGAGATTTGACTGTAACATTTTTCATTTACTATAGCATTTATATCAGGGGTACACATGCTCATGGTTTAACTGTAACAATTTTCATTAACCATAGCATGTTTATATCATGGGTACACATGCTCGAGGTTTAAC
>JAFMSR010000008.1:23336983-23359483 GCA_022818135.1 Saxidomus purpurata
ATATTCATAGATTTTAAACCGCTGTAGGGCAGAGGAGCGTCAAAGTGAAGGACCAGAGGGTCCAGGGTTCGATCCCTACATATGATATGCGGGGTAGTGTCCATAGGCAGAACGTTTAATTCCATATTGCCTTTCTCTCTCTCTCTCTCTCTCTCTCTCTCTCTCTCTCTCTCTCTCTCATCGATGTTGATTTTATCTACGTGAGTCCCGAGAACGATATTTTTTATATGCATAATTAAACCTTTCTTCACCATAAAAAGTAAATAAGTTAGAAAAAAACTTTGAGTTTTCTATTATTCACAAAGAGTGTGTCCAGGGGAGCTTGTATTTCTTAAGAAATCGCAGAGTAGACTAAAGTGTTTCTTCATACCGACAGACCGTCTGTCAGACCGACAGTAACTTGAAAACAGGCCTGAAGCATTGTAACGTATAGTTTTTGAAGTTATTAAAGATGGCAAGGCGTCAATTGTAAATGGTGAAATTGTTAAATGCATGAAGGATGAATTTTTCAAATACAGGTATTCTTAACCTTTTCGGACAATGTGGATTTCACGAACAATGTGGCTTCTCCGTCTGGCAGTTATCTCTTCTCACTGTCTGTAGAAGTATTTAGAAGCCGACGCTTTTCCTTTGATTCAGCCTGTAAACAGTCCTGTAGGTAAAATGATAAACATTGTCATGTTTACGATAGTTGCCTGGTGAGAGCAATGCTCTGAAGGAAAACATATGTAAATGGTCTGTTCTTGAAACAATATACTTTGATGGGTAATTTAGTCCAAACATTAACTTTTCTTGTTAACAACGGGGAATTTTGTACGAATTTTGTACAAATTTAAATTAAACGCCGAGAATTTCACAGGCATGTCTCGAAACGTATGAAAAACAGGTAAAAGTACAACTATGTGTTTGAAGGAGTGCCCAATTTCGAAAAAAATAAGACGCGTTTTAGGTTACACTGTTTTAAAAAAATGTCAAATCAAATGTGCAAAACATAGGTGGACAGTTTGGAACGACTTGTAAGGAACTCGTGTCAACATTTGTCTAAGATTTTAAGAAAACATTGGTGGAAAGTTTGGAAACGACTTGTAAAAGTACTCGTGTCAACATTTGTCTAAGATTGCAAGTGAATTGATTTTTAGATACTTTAGTCCTACAAAACAAAGGAAATACATTTACATGTCTAGGCTTATCCTCTTTACAAGACACTCATCGATTTGTATTTTTATGACTTATGTCACCGTATAGGTAACGCTTGTAGTTATCGCCGTGTGCGTTCGCTCTTCTGCTCGTCTTCGGTGCGTCTGTCCCCTAGCTCATGTCGCGTGTCAGTCATGACTTCATTTAAATTCTAATGTGATTTTGATAAAAATCCTAATCTTAAAAGTCAATTTCAAACTGAATATTGGCAGCCCTTGAACTGATTATATACAGAGCAGTTAGTTCTGTCTCAGCCGTGACGTCATTACTGTCATTGGAATATCATATCAAGAAAACGTCAGTGACTTGTTGAACACCTTGGAAAAGTGTGTCGGACACATCACTCAGGTCCTCAACATACAAAATGTATTTAAGTCATAAAGTCACGGCCTGAAGGACACACTTACAATGTAAGTCACATTTGACGTCCATATCATAATTAAATAAAATAATACAATGAATATAGAATAACTAAATTCATATTTTGGTTTTCGCTTGATACGGCTCAAATGTACTGGCGAAAACCGGTTGCAAACGGCCCTTCAATGCACTACAGAATTTCAAGTCTACTAACAGATGTGACATCCGCGTGCCCAAATGTTTTGACATGTACTCCGTGATATGTTGGACGCAGGAAAGATTTGCATCACAAACTTGTCAAACATACTTGACGTAAAGTCAACATTCCAAATCCCAAACACAAAAAGTGCCCTTGTTTCTTGGTTAAAACAAAGCATTTTGAAAAAAAAAAAAACAATTCTCCCGAATGAAGTACCTTTCTACCGATCAAATTGCACAAGAAAAAGAGTCGAGAACTCGAAACAACATCGCACGTTGATCTTTTGGTTCGTCCTGCGACGAAGACCATGTCCGAGCCATACACAATGTCGTCCTTCACCCCCGAGAGCAATGCACGACAAAATACGTTAAGCTATTCCCGACGGCTGTTACATAAATTGTGTCTATACATTATTACAAACCAAGGGACATAAAAAATTATGCTCGACGAGAAAATGGTTGTAAATTTTCACTGTTTTTTTCGTCGTAATCAATACGTACTTTTATACTTGATAACGGTAATTTAAACGCACTCGAAAGCGTTTATATGCGCACTGAATTAGCCCAAGAGGAGAACAATTTATAAGCACCGCCTTTTAATTGATTATATTTGTTATATCACAGAAATGTGCTGGCATTATTTTGATCTTTTCTGAACATAAAATAAAGCTAGCTTTGTCAGACGATTTTGGCAGATGGCGTTACTTTGATACAACACAGACATATCAGTGTTTTGTTAAAAGTGTTAACATTTTTTATACAAAAAGATACAAGGCACATCAGAACTTTAATGTCTATAAAATAACGGCATAAAATCTACAATTAAGTTCCATCAGCCACTATATTAATGAGAAATTTATAGCTCTGATCTATGTTAATACGCTGTCGTAAAATGTGCACGAGATAGGGCATGGCACCGCACGTTTCTTGTTTATCTTGAGCATTTACACAAGATTGAGAAATTTTAAGTTAGAATATAATTCAGAATTTAGCCCCTATCTCCGGTATAACTGAGAATATAGAATTTAGCCCCTACCTCGAGTATAGCTCAACAACAGTACACCAGTTTAACTTACCGGTACACGTTCTCCTTGGTTTTTTTCGTTGTGTTCCTAAATCGTTTCGGTATATGAAAGCGTTTATGTTGTTACTGCACCTTTTGCACGTTTTCCTCGTGCGCATTTGCTTGCCATGAACCAATTAAATGCATCCACAGATTTAAAATCAATATATCGTTACACAGTAGTACCGAATAGTTATTTATATTATAGTTTCTTACAGAGCACAGAGGTCTAATACTGTTGACCGCCCATAAAAATGACCGAGGTGTTAAAACCATACAACAATATGTATAGGATAGAAAACAATGCACTACTGCATATTGTTTCTTGTATACAGGAAAATGTTTTTTTATATATGTGCAGTTAAGAGTAAATTTATGTTTTATTTCAAAATAAGTCAGTCACCGAATACTGTTGATAGATGAGTTGATAGACTGGAGAGAGAATTCAGATTCGAACGTGTTTGAAATGCCAAGCCAACCGGGGCTCTGTCAGTATAATCACTGAATTCTGAACTTTGATACAGACGGCGCTGTTTGATATTTTCCGAGTGCTAACTGAACCGATTGTTCTCCCGGAAGATGACAGGGGGACGCCGAGTCTGAAGAATAACCTAAGAGTGAGGATTAGAACTGCAGAAGGACATGCAGTGTCGAAAGCCAAGGTATCAGACTACCAAATATCAGGCGAAGTTATAATCCAAGAATGTTTTTCAGAAGAATTAGCTCGGATAACTGGTAAGTCTTTTATCACATGTTCAATAATAAGTTTAAAGCCGGGTTAACTCTTCACATGCTAGCAAAAGAACAAGAAAAGTACATGTTTCACCTTTGAGGTTGGGGGAAAAGTGAATCATACGTCTTGTAAATATAATGAAAAGGGATTTATTTGATGTATTTTATGAGCTACCGAGTGATATAAGTAATAAATATTGGGCTTTGAAATCCGTTAGTAGGCATTTTATTGCTGTACGAATAACAGGTGCCCTGACTGTCGTGTATATATTTTTTCTCTACTAAAGGACGTCTAGTAACGGTATTTAAAAGTAAAGAATTTAATTATGTTGTGTTGAATACGCGGTGTGTAGGTCAGGATATGTATTTTGATTCTTTCCCAGTGTTTCGTTAAACATCCAAGCATGTAACGTTCTGAACTTCAAAGATACACTGCTTACGGGGAGACAAATGATGTTGCTCGTCATACGTCAAGGTCAAACAAGATTTTGCTTTTTTAACTGCAAAATTGGTAAAGTTTAAAAAGAAATGAATATCTATGTGCTATATTTTTGGTTAATTGTAAAACATAAACTTTTTGGCGAAAGCATAGCGCCCAACATGATCTTTAAATAGAAATAACACCATGGTGCCTTGAAGATGTAAGGGAAAGTAACTTGGTCGATCGGGACTGCTAGAAAATGGTAATATTCGCTTGACCATTTTTACTCAAGTTGAGTGAGTTGTATATACTGGTACCCCGCTTAGAGGAATACTCAACGATTGACCATTACTTAATTATTCGGCTTTTGGTTTATTATCGGGACAATAATTCACGACAATAATTATAGTGTCTGTTATCAATATTATTCTACAGTACATTTTGCACTCTCTTTCAGTACTAGATCTATAGACAATTAAAAGTTAGGATATTCTCTAGAACAAAGCTTTTTTGAAAGCTAACACTTGTTGATTGCATGTCAAACGCCGCCTTACATTGTTCAGTTACTGGTCCAATCAAATGGCTCTTAGGAATGTGACAGGTTTGTAGATGAGCTGCATGTCACTCGTACAGTTTTACCTATATGGCGTCTAAAAACGAACTGTGGCCATTTGGACAAAAGTATGGAATGTTTCATTACATAGCTTTGATGCGCAATAACATGTAAGTTTCGAATTAACGGCTCATTTACGACATATTACAGCATTTTACGACAATCAACTTTGGTGAAAACACGCAGGAAGTACTCGCTTTGGCGCTGTTATTTCAGTTTAAGAAAAATAAAAGATACAAATATTTTTGCTCAGCAAAAAGAAAGTTGTTCGTGATAGAATTGAAGCCTTTTGTAGCTTCTTGTGGGGTCACCATAGTGTAAAACAATAAAATTGCCATATAAACACGAAATTAATGAAAAATCATGAAATAGAATTTGCGCTTACGCAGCATTTTGCAATTTTGGATCTTGTGATATGTGCACTGGGTCCATGGAGAATGTGACGAATTTTATGAACGCTTTCCGTTAATTACTAGTACACCAAGGAGAATGTTTGCGTCCCAGAAAGTTCTAATGTAATCTATTAACTGAGATCAAAGTTTTAGATGAATTACCTACACGCATGCACAAGGAACAACGTGGTATAGTTTGTGTTCGGGTTTGATGGAAACAGACAACACTATTTCCATATTCATATAATAGACGTATTGCACACACAAAAGCCATTGAATCATTTTGGTGGAATGTTATATTTCTTACAAATTTAGAATCACCATCTTCGTCATGATAAAGTTTACATACAAGGCAAGTGCTTTCTCTGACTTTTTAGAAAGGAATACAAGACTTCTTTTACATCTGAGTTACAAACAGGAAGAAACTTTATTCGTTTTTACTGTTTTTTCAAACTTCAGTTACAGTAATCTTCAATCACATAGGCAGTGTCCCTAAAAATGCCTATAATATGGAGATGTATTGCCATTCTCAGTGTTGCGTGAAGGCGACAGTTCTTGTAGATCCGCGGTTTTAAGGTTGATGACTAGGGTTATGGGTTCGGGTCCTGTTATTGACCTGACTTTATGTGAGAAAGTTGTCAGTTTGTGACAAATGATTTGAGTCTAGCACTGTCCCTTCCTTTGAAAAATGATGAATTATATTGGCTGCATGTAAATGACTGATCGGACGATGCACCCAAAGAAATATAAAAAACATTTAGACTAATAAAAAATACACCAGGTCACACTGCTACTTGAAGGAGTTGTTATGGCGAGACAGAAGATGCTTGTGTAAATAGTTTGTCAAAATAAAATGTAAGTTAGTTCAAAACAAGACTTAGAGCTAAAATGTTATGCTGTTAGCCCATCAAAACAGGAAAAGGCGCGTGCCTGCACGTGCAGGTGTCGTAACCTTTTGTCAGTTTTGTTTGACAAGGTACGACACTGCTCCATCAGCAAATTTCGTGAGTTCGTAAAAAAGTCATTCATAAAAAATGTCGTCGTACCGAAGTGTCCTGATATTTGTAAATGTATAGCTTTTGTGTGTCTGTGTATTTGCTAGGTTTTTTAAATTTATAAAATGCTTCAAATAAACAATTTCTAAATATCTTCCTTAAGTAACGGATTTCCGAAGTATTGTAGAATTTGCATGTCGATGCAAACACCATACAAGCATAACATGCTTTGACTGGCTTTGTTGGTATTGAACAGCCAATACTAACATAAAAAAGTATATGCAAATCCTTTGGACCTTTGCAAGTAATTTGTTATATCAGTTCATTTATTCAGTGTATTTGGGGATGATTATTCAGTTATTTATCAGGCTTGATATAATTATGCTTAAAGGAGCAATTTGGCATGATTTTAAGTCTACCTTCCTGAGTTCTGCATAAACCTTACAGTCATTGTCACAGTGACCTATGAAGAACATTTCTGATTTGTGGTCAAATTTCTCCCGACTTTAAAAGAAAAGAGTTGGAAATTTTCTCACTTTCTAAAATACTGTGTGAATACGCTGCACCTCGATTGACCACATCGTTTGAATCTGTCAAATATTCATTTGTTTGTTATTAAAAACAGTATAGTCATCATTAAAAAGTCGTTGAAGTATTTTTAAGAGCAAAAACTGTCTAGGACACCGCTGTTTAATTTATTGACCAACACATCATTAGGCTGAATGTGTAGGGGGCGTTGCATAACTGCTAGCTTTAAACTCGCATTCAGATCATTAGTTTCGAATTCGGATCAAAGTGACCGTGATAAGATTAACAAAGGCAAATAAACCACTGCGCGGTCATTTTAATCTAATGAATACTTTCGCGTCTGCGACCAAGTGGTAAAAAGTGTGATTCCCTGCAGGTGCAACGTCAACATGTCCACAAAACTGACCATCAATGACCCTTGGAGGCTGGGCTTAAGTCATTACTATGTGGACAAAAGTAGGGCCAAGTGGCCACCAACGACCAGGGATACATTTTTCACTATATTCATTTTTCATTGATGTTTGAGATAATTTGAATTTAATTGTATGGTCACATATTTTGAAATATTTACTGGATGACTTGCCCGGCGTTACATTCACTACCCCGTAATAATGAATTTGAATTAAAACGGCTGGAAATATGATGAACCCAAAATCAAACCATTCCTATTCAAAGGGATTCAGAATCCACGAATGAGAACGTTTTATAAAGTTAAGATGGCAATTATTCTACGTGTAAAGTTACGGTGACCACGACTAGGAATTTGTATTTTGTCAGCAAGGAGCGGAAACCTTTTCCTGAAACATGCAACTTGTTTCACAATCGACCTGAAATGAATTAGTATAAACTACACATGCAACTTGCATCAAGCTCGAAAACATTTTTTTTTTCAGGAAAAAATGAAACGTCTAGATGAGTAACGAAACGTCTTGTTTGGGTGTGGTATCATGAGTAATAAGGATGAACATTGACCAGCTTCTATTGTTATCTGAAAGCTATGTCTGAACATTGTTCATAATTATATACAACGACGGCCCGTAGACATCTCAATGCGTTAAGCAAATCTTGCTAATAGGTTTCGAGTGCTTTCAGCTATTTCTCCCGGAGAAACTTTGGGCATTGAATATGTAGATTGGCGGCGTAGTAGACTCCAATCAATTAGGTATTGCATAAAAGTACTGTCCGTCTGATTAATCGCTGTCGTGGGACAAGGCAAAGTGTCATAGGGGCAAGGCATTGGCAAGACATTGAGTCTTACCAGCTCAGACGTAATACAGTAGGACACTCGGAATGGAGGCATGGCAGAGACTTAAATTGATATCCAAAAGGTAAAATGGATTTAAATGCATTTCTTATTAACCAAACTACTTTTTCCTTTCCATACCCTTAATAAAACTGTGCCGTCACAAACATTATCAGTTCCGTAGAAATTAAGGTAACTTAGTTAAGATAAGAAAAAATGGAAAAACAATATTTTTGTTCTGAAGAGTACTGTAATTACGACCCTTATCATCTACAACCACAACCCCTAACTTGTGGGAGCGAGCCGTGTCCAGTAGGACAAGACTGCTGTGAATATAGCCTCTATTCGTCGTATACTTGTTGTGATTCTGTCCAACACTGTAATAAAACGACCGGTATTTGTGACAATTAGTTACTAATCAAGACAACTATCAAACAGTTTAAATTTGTTTTTCAGACTGTCCATAAAACATATGAAGAACTGACTTTTTTTTGCCGGACTACAGCTTACATTGTATAAATTATTCATCATCGGCATCGTCGTCACCACCATTGAATCATTATCATCACCAAGATAACGATTATCTCTTGAATCATAATTGTAATTATTATTGGATATATTAATGAGCTATGTAATTTCTCATTTGTCAGGTCTTTTTACAATGTAGTTCGCATGTCCGACATACAGCGACATCTATATTATGTGACATCATAGCTGACATTGTTACATGCATGTCAGTAACAGCAGAAATTGTCGAGCGTTGGTTAAGTATGAAATGCCTGGTGTATAGGCACGTATCACACATAGTAACGAAAACCCATGCATTGCTTCATTCATTGCATAAATGTTATGGCAAAACGTCTAAAAACCTTAGTTTCCAACATTTCATGCTGAAAGCTGTTGTGTGTCGAGTGTATATTTGTGATGAAGCCGAAACCAATCAATTAAACGTGGCCATAAAAGTAATGGCTGTCTCATTAGCTGCTATCATGGGACGCCATATTGTGAACAACTGAGACTGAGCACCATTGAAGAGATATCAGTAGTATAACTATGATGCTGAGGTATTGTATGGTGCATTATTACCGTAACATTATACATTGTTATAAAATGAGCAAATTTGCTTGCGAGGGCCTATACGAATGCAAAAGTCCTCGCACAAATAACAGGGCCAGCATCAGATCACCTATAAATAACAATTTATTAAATACTAGTACACGTAACTAATAGAACTAAAAATGATTAATTTTATATTGTCAAGACATTGAGTCTTACAAGCTCAGTCTTCTGTCGCTGACACACTCATGAAGGAAATATGGCAGATCTGTTAGTCCAACAGCAATTAAAAAACTTACCGATCCTGTTGTTTTAGCCCCTACCATAAAGTAATTTATGATTTTCATAGCCCCCCCACCCCCATAAAAAAAAATGGAACAAAAAAATTTCCTACTCTACTTGATTATCCATATTATTTAATAAGGAGTGACTGTTTTAGAGCCCCTTGTTGTCATGAAAATAACTAGGACAAATAATGTCGAATGCCTACGGTATATATGCTTCGATATACATCCAATTTGGTCCATACCTTGTGATATTTAATCACTCAGGCGAACGTATAAACTTTGTCCCTGATAACAACATTGTTATAAATTACTATCATATTCAATTGAATTTAAACACATATCTGTTTAAATGTACATGGTCAAGTTTTTCATATACGATCAGCCGATGATAAAATACCAGTAAATGATATTTGCGGACTTTCCAAAGATTACTATGAGATCCCTTGTCTTGAATGTATGTGTTACTTATTTGTTAGTAGGGGTGTACGGCGATGGATCAACAAAAGTATGTTCAATGGATATGTACGGGAATGACACGGCAGCATTTTGGGCCTGCAAGATTCAGTTCGCACATCAGGCTAATTGGTTCCCATCGCCCATTGCTGGACTCTTTAGTTACCAGGTACAGCTCTTTAACAAATTGCATTTTTTCAAGTGAAAAAATTCAAATAATCTGTTCAAACTGAAACATTCTACAAATTTTGTCGACCTTATTTACAGGGTTTTACACCAATTTGATTCGATCTATGGTTAAATCTTACATGAATCTCATATGATAATTAACACTTTTTTGTTTTCCTGTGCTATTTGTACTTAATACTTCTAGATTTGGAATGGTTATGACGGGTTTTGGCAGGATGGAGTTGTGCTAGAGACGTTTACAAACTTTGTTGCCTACACGAACAAAACCCACATACGATACACAAGCGTGGTTAAGGGCTCGGAACGTGGTCTGTACAGCTTGATGGAGGCGTATGGCCCGTATCCGTCCTTTGACGACATGAGCTGGTATGGTTTGTCGTATTCAAGAATACACGAGGTGCTTGGGTATGACCAGTTCCTCCAGGATGCCGAAGATATCTATAAATGGGTGTGGCAGACAGGTTGGGATCAGAGTGGTGCTTGTGGCGGGGGCTTCTTTTTCGACAACACAATGATGTCAAAACAAACAATAACAAATGCCCAGATGTTACAACTTTCAGGGAGATTATACAGACTGACGAAGAAAAGGGACTATTTACATAAAATGAACATAATATATATGTACATTATGAATAATAGTCTTATAAATGAGACGACATACTTAGTAACGGATGGGGCCACAGAAAATTGCACAGCGGCCGACGAATATGGAATCACATACAACAGCGGCGTTATGGCTGGAGGTTTGGTAGAAATGTACCGGATTACTAGAAACTCACTTCATCTTGACTTAGCATTCAAAATTGTGAATGCGTTGATTGAGCATTCAAGTAACGCAGAAGGTATTCTTGTGGAATATTGTGAACCAAATTGCGATGAAGATGAACTGATGTTTAAAGGCTTGTTTACGAGAAATATCCGATACTTAATGGATGAACTTGTGGATAAAACAAGACGAGATTATCTACAAGATTGGCTCAATCTACAGGTTGAAGCAAATTTACGAAATAACATATGCGATCTGGACCCGATTACAAAATGCAACATTTCTTACCAGGACGGCCCGCCATATTACAATAAAACCGGCCCAGTCTTCTCTCCAGACTGGCGTGGGCCATTTTCATATGGAGCACCTATGCAACAAACGTCAGTTTTGGATCTTTTTATATCTGCGATGAAACCGGAAACAGTTTGTTCTGGACAGTACTGTAATTACGACCCTTATTATCCGCCACCACAGCCCCTAACTTGTGGGAGCAAGCCGTGTCCAGACGGACAAGACTGCTGTGAATATAGCCCCTATTCGTCGTATACTTGTTGTGAATCTGTCCAACACTGTAATAAAACGACCGGTATTTGTGATGGTTAGATAACTCAGTCGTCGTCACCATCATGAAACCATTCTTATAATCAGGTTAATGATTATTTCATTAATTGAAATAATAATGATTATTTGATGTATTAATGAGTTCTGTAATTTCTCGTTTGTCAACTCAATAAAATGTAGTTCGCATGTCAAACATACAGCGACTTCTCTGTTGTGCTTGCATCATAGCTGACGTCAGTGATAGAAGAAACTATCGTGCATTGGTTTTGTATGAAATGATATGTGTATAGGCACGTATCACACATATAACAACGAAATCCCATGCTACGACTTACCAAATTTCTTCTTTGATTGCATCATCTTTATGACAAAAAGACTAAAAATCTTACCATTGCCAACATTTAATGCTTAAATCTGTTGTGTGTCCTGTTGTGTACAGTTTCCCAATCATTTGACGAAAGTTATTATGTATACATTTGTATTTGTGGCGAAGCAAAGATCGATCAATTAAGCTTTAGAGTAATGACCGTCTTATAAGCTGCCATCATGGGACGCCATATTGTCAACAATGGAGACTAAGCTCCATTGAAAAGATAGAAACTGTCCGACTAGGATTTTGAAGTGATGCAGTATTACCTTGATATTGATTTTTATTATTTACATAATATAAACTAAACAACACTTACAACACTTCACAAAATATACCGTCTGATTGTTTCTTGATTTATTTTAGCTTTTTGAACAATGATGTGAGTTCTAAAAAAACGAGTAAAGTGTTCTTAAAAGTAAAAACCTAAAATGCAATTTTATGACATCTTAAGTCGCTCGATATTCATAGTTTCTTGTGGCACTCACTGAAAAGTATTTTCCTGTGTCAGAAACTCGTTTTTTTCTCTTTTGATACTTTTATAGTACTTGTTTCTAGAATTGTGTAAGAAAGCTTCATTGAAAATTGTGTGTTGTCTAAATGAACTACCAGCTACAATAACGAATGATGGTTATATTATTATAACTACTATTTTATTATCCTTTTTTTAATAGAAACAAAAATGATAATAATAAATATGCTATTATCATTATTGTTGCTGTTGTTACAAGTTCGTTTAAAAATAATTAACCCGTATCTAGGCCATGATAGTAGCACATCGTACAGACGGATACGTTATCCTGCCCTTCAACTACCACAATGTCACATGTAGCTGCTGTTATCAGCGAAGTTTCAAACCTTTCTCTATATCTTTCATAATGATATCATGTTGAAGTGTTACACAAAATAAAACTAGATCTGTTAAAAAAGCGCAGTCTCCTTATATTCTGCTTTAAGATGGTGGCAAAGGGTGCCCTTGCTTTAGTAGCTTCCGTTATTTATACGTCGGTATGTGTGTACGGCGATGGAGCATCAAAAGTATGTTCAATGGATATGTACGGGAATGACACGGCAGCATTTTGGGCCTGCAAGATTCAGTTTGCACATCAGGCTAATTGGTTCCCATCACCTATTGCTGGACTGTTTAGTTATGAGGTAAGGGTACCTGCTTTGTTAATCTTTCCACTTATCACAAAATTGCAGTGCTTTATTATTCTACCATTACTGCCTTATTGCATGTTATCATTTCCAAAAGAAATTGTATATATTTAAGTTAAAGGTGTGACTTATATATCAATATAGTCTCTTGTTTAGCCGTTGATTAAAACATTTCTATTACTAATTAATTTTGCCTTTTTAGATATGGAATGGTTACGACGGTTTCTGGCAGAATGGAGCATTGCTAGAAACAATGACAAATTTTGTTGCTTACACAAACAAAACTCACACACGATATTCCAGCGTGATTAAGGGCGCAGAGCGAGGACTCTATACATTGCTGGAAGCTTATGGGCCTTACCCGTCTTTTGACGACATGAGTTGGTATGGACTGTCATTTGCAAGAATACACGAGGTGCTTGGGTACGACCTTTTCCTTCAGGATGCCGAGGACATCTATAACTGGATTTGGCAAACAGGTTGGGATCAGAGCGGAGGCTGCGGGGGAGGATTCTGGTTTGACAACTTGTTTGAATCTAAGCAAACCATTACGAACGCCCAAATGCTGCAACTCTCAGGTAGACTGCACAGATTGACAAAAAATAAAGACTATTTAGACAAGATGAATAATATTTATATGTACATAATGAACAACAGCCTAATAAATGAAACGACGTACCTGGTTTCTGATGGAGCGTCGGAAAACTGCACAGCTGATAATAAATTTGGACCTACTTATAATGCAGGAGTTATGACGGGAGGATTAGTTGAAATGTACAAAAATTCAAGAAATTCACTTCATCTTGACCTTGCTTTCAAGGTTGCAAATGCCTTAATAGAACATGCTAGTAATGCAGACGGTATTTTAGTAGAATATTGTGAACCTGACTGTGGTGACGATGCGAAAATGTTTAAAGGTTTGGTTGCTAGAAATATAAGATACTTAATGGACGAACTCACGGATAAAACAAGATATGATTATCTTCAAAGTTGGCTTAATCTGCAGGTTGAATCCAACTTGCAGTACAACTTGTGCGATAAGGATCCAATTACAAAATGCAACATTTCGTACAAAGACGGACCACCATATTACAATACATCAGGTCCTGTTTTCTCTCCAGACTGGCGTGGACCATTTTCATATGGAGCACCTATGCAACAAACGTCAGTTTTGGACCTATTTATATCTGCGATGAAACCGGAAACAGTTTGTTCTGGACAGTACTGTAATTACGACCCTTATTATCCGCCACCACAGCCCCTAACTTGTGGGAGCAAGCCGTGTCCAGAAGGACAAGACTGCTGTGAATACAGCCCCTATTCGTCGTATACTTGTTGTGAATCTGTCCAACACTGTAATAAAACGACCGGTATTTGTGATGGTTAGATAACTCAGAATAATAAAATAGTCATCACCTTAACAAATCAGAAGCAGAAAGGTGACTGAAACATTAAGAAATAGACATTATTTTGATTTGATATTATATATTGATAATAGTTGGTTCTTAAAACTTAAGAACGATATATTTTTGCCGGAATTCATAATTATCACCCTACGTATGGCTTTACCATCATCATTACTATCATCGGTGATGATTATCTCTATTATCCTTATGATAATAGTGCTTATCATTTTAAAGATAATTTTATTGGACACAAATAAATGATGCTGAACTTACTAGTATTTTCATGCTCTTTGAAGTTAAAAAGTTAATGTGTCTAGCACAGTTACTGCAATTTCTCTGATAATAGACTTAGCTGCTGAAAGCTCCGATGTGCCGTTTACAATTTCAATACTCGTTCACTCAAATATCTAGGTGCTGTGGAAGCCAGTTAATTAGACGCTCAATTCAAATTATAATCTTTCCATTATATAGCAATATGGCGCGGCAATAGTTTGGCAAATTATAGGGACAGTGCAGTGCAAGAAGCTGTGTCGGAAGTCTGGTGTAGTGCATTATTGTTTCCAGTGGGTTGTTTATATTCACCAAACCAGGGAAATCCGAATTTTCTCCTAACTTTTAGTTGTCATAGAGTAATCTATCATAATTTCGTGTTAATTGTATTAACCATTGACAGTTTTTGAACTTGATGAAGTTTGACAAGCATGCAGTCTTGGTTCGTTTAACAACACGGTAATATAGTGTCCCAATCTGATTTGTTTCATAAGTCTTGCTTCCTTACTAAAAAAGAAATCTACTGTTGCAGGAAGTACTCTAGCATCGTTTTGCTTTGGGAAAACTATTTCAGTTAACGCTTCTTTCATACCAAACACGTATTGACTGGTAATACAACTGACGTTAAGGTGCAGTTGAACGCTGGCCTTTGTACAGGGAAATAAACGTCTACCTATAAACGCCTGTTTGATTCAGGTGTACTGTCTCAAAATGCTTGAAGTCACGTGTCATTAATGCCATTTAGTACACGACTACTACAAGGTTTTTATCTAAGCTTTCTGCTACACAAGAATGTGTGCAGGTGGAAAAACGCTGCATACCTTTTGATCACCGCATCAGGTGTTCTTAGAGATCATTTTAGCACTATACTGGGCTTTTGGAAATTGCAACCTAATACTTGCGTCAAAAAACGTCATACTTTTGCTGCAGATAATTTATTTTTTTATGTCAGTGCTCTTGCTTCATTATTTGGGAAAGATGCAATTGATATAACAGAACAAGCGCGCTCTCACTTTGATATAAAACGACAACATGTTTGACTTGCTTGAAATATTAACAATACACTTGTTCAAGCATTCACAGAACTGGCACTGTACCATATATCTGACAATCATTAATGTACATTGATGTTGTTTATACATGTATTTGCAACAAGCTCGGCATTAATTAATTTTGACAAATATATGAATAAGGTTATCGTTCTTACAGAGGTTGTGGGTGATTCGCTCTTATAGAAGTCGGGTATTTTGAGATAAATAGTGCATGTTGACAAGGAAACATCGTCTATTGAAATTGTAATCGCTATAAAACGTGTTACTTGCATGAATTTCACGACATTCGTCGTCGATTTCCTAATGGAGATCCAAATAAGTAACACCTGTCTCAAAAAGACTCTCAAGTCCAATCAGCTGTCGATCATCTTTGTGTCCGTTAGCTGACCGTTTTTCATCAATAGCTAATAATTCTTTTTCTTTTTCATATACATTTTCGTATTATTTTTATTCAAACTTACTATTTGGTGAATATAAGTTTTGTTTTGCATCGACGGTACTTTAGTCACCGGAGGAAATCCTGTGTTATTCATACTGTGAGTTCATTAGTATTCATCACATCTGAATCATTTCCCAGAGTCTTTATATGCACTGTAACATTTATTGTTATTTCCCGACATAAAAAGCCGTAAAAAGCCGGCAATAGGATTCATTGTACAATTTTGTTATTTAGCACTGGTATACAGTATGTATTGAGTCAGTTTCATAGCCGTGTTATATCACATTATCGTCTTTTCTTTTCTATACATTACTTTCTATTTTACTTATCTTCATGTATGATACGCTACCTTGCTGGCTGTTTTGAAGTCTCTTGCATTAACAGTTGGATAGTTATATTTACTTATTGTTGTGCAACTGTTTAGGATCGCCCATCCAATGGCATTGTGTAAAAAATTTGTAAGTATGACCTATCCTTCGCGGTATGATGGTACTGGCTCCATTGAAGTGCACTCTTCCAACAGTTTCTTCAATCTTTTAGCATTTCCTTTTTTTATTTGACACACCACTCTATATTTATCTATATTTTTAGTAAAAACAACTTTCATTTGAAGGGAGGCCTCTACATTTTGCAGTATCGCAAAGAACAACTCCAGGCGTACTCATAACGCTACAATCATTTAGAATCTAATTTCTCTTATTCCAAGGCTATTCTCTCCTATTCCACCTTTTCGAGTTTTTTTCTCCTTTTCCTAGGTTATTCTCCCCTATTCCCCCTTTTCGAGTTTTTTCTCTTATTCCTAGGTTATTCTCTCCTATTCCCCCTTTTCGAGTCTTTTTCCTCTTATTCCTGGGTTATTCTCTCTTATTCTACCTTTTCGAGACTGTTTTCTCGTATTCTTAGGTTATTCCCTCCTCCTATTTCCTTTTTCGAGTCTGTTTTCTCTTACTCGTAGGTTATTCTCTCCTATTTCCTTTTTCGATTTTTTTTCTTTTATTTATATGATATTTCCTCCTGTTCCGAGGATATTTTCTCACAGGAATTGCATGTGACCTAAATACATGTATAAACCCTTGAGAGCAAGACCGCTTCAGTTTGGCACTGATGAATGCAACATTTTCAGGCACTGAAATACTTCTTAGAATTACGAAATTAAAAAAAAGAATTCTGTATACAACAAATTCTATTTACTTGCACTGCGCACATTCTATGACATTCTGCAGATAAGTCAATGTAATAAGTGATTACATTTCTACAAAGTTCTGGCGGATCTTATTTATTTATTTGAGAATGTATCTTGAAACTTAATTAAAACTTGAAAAATCCAATTCCTCATGCATGCTTGCAAAACTGCAGCTGCCATCGAGTCTTGTAAATGCCATTGTAGTAAGAAATGGTTTCAAGTGGTCAATGTTTCGAGAAAGTTGCTCAGCAGGATGCGCAGATGCCTATATTAAATATTATCTTGGTAGACAAGGCTTATTTAGTTCAATCTATGATTTTCATTTTTATTGAATACATATACGGTCATTCTGAGAGAATACGCAGAATCAGGTTTTATTTCAACTAAATGTAAAGTAAAATGAATATTTCCATTCTCATGTGGGGTTTTCTTCTTTTATTTTAGTAGAGCACTTGGCAATAAGAAAAAAATTAATTGGTTGGCTCATTATCAACACCAGAAAATACAGCATTTTTGGTGGCCTGTATTTAAAACCGAGTTTTTACTGAGACAGACTTAGTATTTTCAGGATATTAAGATATATATTTCTGTTCTTTGTCTGTATGAACATATTTACAGTAAGAAAAGAGTGTGCAATGACAAGGATAAATATGTATGTCCTGACATATCTAATATGTGTATTATGAACAAGCATCATCTTCGGCCGGTTTGAGGGAAAGGCGTGTAAAAGACAAAAACTTTAAATTACTAGTACTCAAGACAGTATGGAATTATATATATCATTTACTAAGAAGAACATAATTTTTTCCCGACAAATATATCTGAAATGTTCTGGTTTTCAGACTTCTCATTTGAGTCCCTCCGGAATATCTTTATCATTGCTTCAAATATCAGGCAATAAATATGAAGCTTTTCAATGTCCACTGTTACCTATCAACACTGTAATTGGAAAAAGCGCCGTTTATTACGAAATGACCATTAATCAAAAAGATGATTGGCATTTCTTATGACCAGAGTATGTAAATGAGTGCATGCGTCATAGGAACTTTATGAGGGTTGACAGACGGTCTGTATTTAGAGTTGGTCAACAATTTAGTCATCAGCTATGTGTCATTGCTCTTTTCTGCGACCTAGCTTCCATTCTGCAGTCCGGGCAGTTGTCCGGTGATTGTATAGTTCTTACCTAGCTCTATTGAATGTCCTTATATGTTCTTTAATGATCTTACTGTATCCTGCGCTGAGGGTTACACTTAACACTTGTGAAGTTTGGCATTATAATGCATGTTTATTTGTAACCCTATAAAGAATTAGGTAGGTATCTTTTATATATAAAGTGTTAAGATAGGCTTTTATGATCGCTTGATGTCCGTTGTCTGTCTGGCGTCTGTTGTTTGTCAACAATTACATTGTGAACACTGTGATGGCATGAAACGTTAGAGTCTTTGAAATAATCAAACAATATTCCCTTCAGTTCTTTGATAGGGTATCGAAAATAGCCTTATTTATACTGATTTAAACTGATTTAGGTTCCCTCTCTATCTCACCAGACTTTGTACGTCAGGGTTGATCTGTGTTGTTGTCTGAGTATTGCAGAGCCATCATGCGCCTCTTGTCTAGTTGAACACCATTGGAATCTTTATGATCACACAGCGCCTCTTGTCTAGTTGAACATCATTTGAACTTTATGATTACACATTGTAGCGAGCTACAGTATTATTTTATCGTCTTCTCCTCGTACGTTTTGGCTCTGATAGTTTTTCTTCTCGAACGAAAGCGTCACTTCTGGTTAGATTAGTGTAGTGAGCTTATTCAGTCACAAAGGTCTTATCAATTTCAGTTTGATATCAGCGTTTGTTATGTTAAGACAAATGCATATATGCCCCTACTTGAAACTTGATGAAAAAGAATCACTACAAGGCAGAAACCAGGATTCGAACCTGTACAGGTACTGCGGCATATCAAAAGATATATTTTTCGTGAAGACACAAAAAGAAACATTCTCCATGTAGTCAGTGAGGTAATGGAAAGTTGTCTTCAGCAGTAATTGTTCACAAATAATTACAATGTAACATATTCGTAACAAGAAATTTAACTAATTGGTCGATTTTCAATATTTTTTAAAAGTACTTTCGAACTATTCAAGAGGCGGTAAACCGTCCTTTGACTTGTTACTACAAATAAAAAATCATGTTTAAGAAAGTACAAATATTGCCAAGTGACGTGCGCCACCGTGTTTATGTTAACTTTTGCTGAATAATTGCAATGAGAAATTGTTAAAAGACGTGATTTTTGTGAAAATATTACCAGGATGACTGTGTATCAGTGAGTGCAATCAGTCATTAGTGATCGATCAGTAGAACCTTAAAACGAAAACAAGTCCAATTTAAACGACTGATTGATGTAATGTTTTAGGAACGATGTAACAAAACTGTTAGGTTCAAGTGAAGTAAGGAGAACTTCAGTATGTGTAAAAAGATTATGTGTGTCGGGTTGGACAGAGCTTATGTATAATTAATGTTGATCAAGTTGTTTCGGCTGTATTCGCTGAATTTATATTTACAGCGTGCTTTGACCCGTGTCCACATTTTAACACAGACTGTAATGGCACATGGGACACGAAGTAAGCTAGCATCAACTTCATCCACAAAGTGATTCTGAATTAATGTTTAGAATTAGTAACATTTGTAAAAGCAGTTTGCATTGCTTATATTGTTATATCACCACTCAAAACTGTTTAATAAAATTCCAGTGGCTAAAAAAATGATAGTGAAACATTTCCTATATAATTAAATCAGTACATGGCTATTACATAATTATATACGAGCTCAGTAACTGCCTTTGAATAGCCCACTGTATAAAACATATACTCTCGTTTGTTATGGGCGTCAAAGTTGTAGGCGGGCAACAAGATGCTCAATCTTATTGTCAATGTTAAAACACGTGTTAGTACGTGTGATTTTTGTTGTTTTAAATACAAACATTATATAACATGTCTTAATATTTTACAGACGTTGGAAAACTTTGCAAATATTTGAATAGTAATTAATGGTGTGGTCACAATAATCATACATGTTATTTCTGTAATGTAACCGTTCAGTGTGTTATTGTCATGTCAGTCTATATCATACATTGTACTTGTACATATATATATACTATAAAAAGGTAGCTCTCTATGAGGTTTAAGACATATATTAATACTCATATATATATATGGTAGCTCTCTATGAGGTTTAAGACATATATTTATACTCATATATATATGGTAGCTCTCTATGAGGTTTAAGACATATATTTATACTAAGTACCAAGTTGTTTGATACAAGTATTCGTTTTATCAGTGTTCATTCAAATGCACCTGTTCAAAGTAACTGCTTGAATACATTTTTCGAATTCAATTGAAATTCTTTCTGACTTCGGACTAATATGTACGTATGTCAGATCAAATGGTGGATTAACTTTTGATTCATTTATTCTGTACAAAATTATTCTCCGCACGTGTCGCTGTACACCATTTACATTTTTATACATTTTCATAATAAATATACATATCATTACGACTCTAAATAGAAATTTAGGCCAATTTTTTCGTTAATTCGCTTCAGCCTGCAGATCAAACATTTCATTCATGGAGACGCTTTAAATGACACACAAAAGCGCGCACGTGGCACTAATTTATGTAAATCTGTATCGTTGTCGTCTCGTTATGCTTCCTAACGGTTAATTTCTTTGAAGCAGTTTACTAGGTACGATGCTTTTATGCTTGCATTTTGATCAATCTCGCCATACCTATATGCTCTATATAATATTATATCTACTAAGCCATCTCGATAATCTATTTTCATTTCAAACCACTGATTAAAAATACAAAATAAAATATCCTCCAATGACATTGTACTTATTCTTCAGACTTCTTATGGTCCAAAAGTCAAAAGGCGCGTTTACATTTCTGTATTAATCGCATTAACTATTCGGGTTTCTTTTATCTGAATGAATTTGCATATTTTAGTTGAACATATAGTAAGTTTTATAACTTTTATTCTGTCCTTGATCTCTATGATTCATTCATTCATTCATTCATAGCAGTCTTGTGTCGGTTAAACAACAAGTTTTACCGTTCTCGTTTGATTTTGGCCATTTTTCTTTTTTAATTTCCAAACGTTCAAAGTTAATTTACACGGACAATATGCATTTTTAATTCTCTTGCACCATAACAGTGATAATATTCAGATTGAAAATTCTATAAATTATTATAATATTTCTTCCACTATTAAAACTTTTTTTAATATTAACATAAGAAATGTAAACGTAAGCAATCTAATCGTTGTCGTTCACTGCAGTGTCAAGGCGTTCAAATCACCATGGTTACAGAGTTCTTATTTCAAACGCGGAAATACGAGCTCTCGTCGGAACAATGCCGGCATCCAAGGAAATCGATGCAACAATTTAACTATTCACGTCATAACTGTTGACGCATGTCCCGGCTTTACGTAATTTTGAATCTCGGCGTTCATGTTCGAAACTATGCAAAGCCGGGTACTTTGGTTTAAAAACTGAGCACACTGAGTCACTTTTGATACAAATATTAGGGTATATAACTTATAACACAGTATTTTTAGCACCCAACTGTTAATAGTTTTTTCTTTTAATCCTTGTTTATCATAATAAAGACATGTTTTCTTTAGAATTGCCACAGTACTTTGCGTATAGGAAATGTTTAATTACAGATCTGTGTGGACGTTGGCGTTTATTTGATTTTTTTCTCGTCACGGCACGGTCCCTTTCCGGTTCACCTTCCGTAATCAATATGCGTGAATAACAGTGTGAATATCGAAATTCATAAACTAAATATTTAAAAACCCTTAGCCTTGAAAAACATATGGATTACAGTTAACAGTGCTCTCTTCTGTAATTCTACTATCAAAATGGCGTAATTATTGTCCAGTAATATATGATTTATTATCATATAGATATACCTAGTTATACTGTGATCATTACAAATGGCAAGGCCCGCTGCCTCTTAAAATATGTAAAGTCATGTAATTTATACTTTTACCGATAAAGTGAGAGGTGTTTTGATTAGTTGTCTATCTAATTACATATTCCATGCAGCTTTTACTAATCTTAGGGGGATTCTTACCTTCAAATATACAAAACTGCAAAAGTGAATGTTGTAGTAAATCTATTTCTACTTCCGTGTGCAATTCACGGTGATTCACCGACACGTTTCTTCATCTGAAAGACTATTTTAAAGCATGACGTTCTATATATAGTGTAGCAAATACCCTGTGGTTGAGAACACCTAACCTGACTATAAAATCTAACAATGAGTGTCATATATCAAAATGTTCAGCAGGCTCTGGACAATTCGAAACGGAAGTTCATTTTTACCAAAATGGTTGGAGTCGACAGAAATCCAAGATGGCGTCCAAAATGGCCGCCATAATGTAGAAAACAAGCAAATATAACTTTTTCTGTCACTACTTTGTCGTGTATGAACAGATTAACACCAAATCTGTTTTATTTTCACTTCACATTACTTCTCTTTAAAAATTTGTAATCAGGGTTATTTTA